>CM046885.1:1951831-2131754 GCA_025688845.1 Cucumis hystrix
AAAAGAAAAAGAAAAAGAAAAAGAAAAAGAAAAAGAAAAAGAAAAAGGCAGGATGTTTAAACTAAATGACTTTTGTTGAAATTTAATATTGGAGGGTAAAGTAATTTGTGTAATGTGGAAAGACTTAAAGGTATTTAATTATACATACATATCTAGTGGACAATTAGTCAGGACATTAAATATTCGCATAACGCCAAGGCATCATCATTTTTAAATAAATTAAAAATGCAACTTGCTTTTCTTTTCTTTTTTCCATTTGTTTATTTTTTCATTTTTTTTATAATGTGGAAAATGATGGAATTTTTTTTTATTTTTTGAAAGAAGGAGGTTGGAATTTCTTCTTTTAAAAAAAGAAATTAATAAATGATAGGAGGATGCAAATTTCGTAGGTAATATAAACAACTTTTCAGCCATAAATTATGGTTTTGGGTATGTTGTGGAGAATAGTATGAAATTGTAAGTCTAAGGGGCGGCTCCCTTTTTTGACTTCTCCACACAGAAAACGACTCTTCGTCTCTTCCAATCTCTTCCTATTTTCGGACCAAATTTTTCTCTCTTTTCTTTTCCTTTCTTTATCATTATACTTATTTTTCTCTCCACCATTTTATTGCGATTATTTTATATCATTATTAATAAAATCCATATTTAATAACATATAACTTTTCATCTCTTTGTAAAATTACATTTTCTTTTTATTTTAATTTTAGAAGCTTTTTTTTTTTGTGTGTTCATGATCATTACATTTTGTTAGAAATATTTGAGCGAAGGAGTAGAAGTGGGAAGAAGTGAAGTGAAGTGAAGTGACGTGTAACAATTATTTAATAAATTGGCAAAGTAAATAAGTCCAAACATTGTTAGTTGGGATTTGAATTATTAAGCAAAAAAGTGGGAAGGAGTAATTAAGCAACAAACCGACCAAACATAATAATGAAGGGATTTGGTAAATAATTAAGAAAAATAGACCATCTGGTAATTAATTAAATAAAATTCAAAATCCAAATTATATATATATATATATATATATTTGTTTATTATTATTATTATTTTATTGATTTTTATGTGAAATTGTGATCATAAAAGAGTGATATGGGCCTATGGGGGATTTTGCTTCCTTGGTCTCCATCAGCCATATGGTGACAACCCATGATGATCTGTCAACTCATGGCCATTTTGGACCACATGATTTTAATCAAACGGATATCAAAATTAAATAAAATAAAATAAAAATCTAGATTGATTTTCTTTTTCTAATACAACAATTGTAAGGATGGTGGTTCAAAGTTTCTACATTTAGGATGAAAGGTAGTGTCAATTATCACTCAGTTAAACTTTTTTTTTTTTTTAACTAAAACTCTTGGTTAATTGAAGAGTTGAAAATAAGAACGGGTTGAAAAAAGAGTGAAAACGTGAGGAATTGAAGGTAGAATTAAGTGGGGGGATGTATGGTAAGAAGGGTAAAAGGCCCCATGTCCATAAACAAAAACTTTGTGGTCCTAAAGACAGGGATATACATGGAGGCAAGTTGATTGAGGGAACCAAACCAAAATGTGTACACCAAATGAGAAGTTTGAAGGGCAGAAAAGGATCTAAAATGAAGAGCATAGGAAAGTGAGGGATAAAAGGACAAAATAAATAATTGGGAGATGGGATTATTGCAATTTGGGAATGGAGAACCACAACCAAACATCATGGGATATGCATCTCTCCCACACACACACACACTCCCACCATTTCATAAATTAAATTAAATTAAGGTAAAGAAGAAGGAGAAGAAGAAGACAGTTTTCATGTTTGATTTGTCTGTTGTATGTATGTTGATACGTCTACTTTTGTTATGTACACAAAACAAGTATAACACACCGACACATCGAGATTTCTCCCATGCCATCCAAAATCAATGTAACTTACCTCTTATGGGTCTTTTTTGGACTAATTAATGGAATTTATTCAATTATAAAAGTAGTGAAACACAACCCAGAAAGTCATACCATATGACCAAATTAAGCTGTGAAAGAAAGGAGTTTGCACTAGGACTAAACTAACATATTCGGTTTTGGTCAAGGATATGAAGTTGAGACTGAACCCTATCTATTTGATGAATGGAACACACTATAATCTATTTGGACCTCGAAAAAGAAAACATATATTTTAGGTCAAAAGTCGAAACGAACCTCCTTAACCTTAAGTTCGACCAAGGATATGAAGGCAAGGTTGAGCTTCCAAATTTGATGGACAAGGCATGCTAAATAGATGTCCTTGCCCAACCTGACTCTTAAGCCTTGATATGGATGTCCTAGTTTAGAATTTCACTATAAATACATTATTGTGACTTTAGAATAAACAGTGTGCATATTGGTACATAGCCATATTTGACTTCATTAAAACATGTGTAACAAGCACCACACTAGTTTAGATATCTTTACATCTTGCAAATCTAGTTATTCCCTAAATCACAAAATTCATCATTTGTCTCCTCTAAAAGTCATGAGCATTTTTTGTATCTTGATTTTGGCATCAACATATATTATTAATTGATTTACTATTATAATTTACCAGAAACCATGTAATCCAAACATACTTTAACTGAGTGTTCTAATATTTACCTTCTAACATACTTTTGTTGGGAATCTTTTTTCTCTTTTTAAGAACCTTTACTTGTTTTTACTAAAAAAATTAGTACATGAATCCAACAAAAGCTAGATGACGGGAGGATTGAAACAATTTTTAAATTTGAAGGGTTAAGTTGATAAAATATGTCAATAAATAAAAACATTTCCATTTTTCCCTTCCTCCCGAAATCCAACGTGGTTGAGTTAAAAAATGAAATGAAATGGGGCCTTAAAATTGTAGAAACACACATCTCATCCATCCATTTATTAGAACAAGAACAACCACCAATACTCTAAAACAATAGAACGTGGGTATTCATGTGACATATTTTGCCTTTGGCTCCATTTGTCAGCAACATTCAGAAACCTTGACTGCAACTTTGACAACATATTTTACCTAACTAAATATCAACCCCTATCACACACAATACTCAAACTTGCTCAAGGAGACATAGTATTCATTGTTAATTACTCAAAATTAACGTGGTTGAGACACAATTTAACAAACGTGGTTGAGACACAATACTCTAAATCAACACTTGTTCACTAATGACCCAACATGCAAATGGATATATAGATGAAAGGTAAGGTGTTCAAATATGAAATATATATATAAATACATATCAATTTTGACTATTATAAATACATACTTTTATTATAATTTCATTGTCTTTTTCTGAAGAAAATTTTCAAAAATAGCAAATTTTACAAAATATTTACAACCTATAGCAAATTTTATCACTGAGTCATTGATATACTCTAGTGATAGAAAACTATCGGTGATAGAATCCAAAATTTTGTTATAACTGGTAAATATTTTAATTTATTTTGCTATTTTTAAAATTGTCCCTTCTAAGAAACTATTTATTAAAATAATAAAATTTCAAAACTATTTAGAAAAATGAAGTTGTTTTCTCTTTCCTTGGTTTTTTTTCTCTTTCTTATTGGACGAGTCTAATATTCGCTATTTTCTTCTTCTTTTTTCTCCCTCTCTCTCCTTGGGCGAGTGTCACTTTTTTCTTTTTTCTTTTTTCATATCACTTTTTATTTGTGTATTCTATTTGAATTTTATTTTTCTTTCTTAAAATTTAAATTCTTATTTATTTAACTTAATATCCAGAAGTATTTTTAAAAATAGCAAAATAAATTAAAATATTTACAAACTATAGCAAAATTTTGAATTCTATCACGGTAACATATCAATGACTATCAGTGATAGAATTTGCTATAGGTGGTAAATATTTGATAAAATCTACTATTTTTAAAAATTCTCATAATATTAATTTATTTTTTTTCTCTCAAATCTATTTTTTTATTAAAAAGATTGGTTCAATTTTATTGTTATTAAAACTTATTAAAAAAAAACACGTTCTTTGTATTTTTAAATTGATGATTTTTTTTCAATTTTCTTTTAATTTTTCAATTTATGAATGTTTATCGTTGTAACACATTTGTTTCGCATTAATTGAAGGTTGTAGACTTTTAGCAATTGATTGAGATTGGAAAATAATTAAATAGAAAGTAGAATGTCTAGTATAATAATTTAACAATTTTCATTCACTGAAAAAAAAAATAATCAATATGTTCCACAACCTGGACGTCGTCGATTTCTAGCTGGTTGTCATCGTCTACACTGCACTCTTTGTTGCTCTAATCCCTCCTGATTGATCTCTTGTTGTTGTTGCTCATCTAGTTGTTTGGGTACCGTTGCAACCACTTTTCTTGGTACAAATATTCATTATGAAGATGATTGATTGGTCTAAATCATAGTATCTTTGCCCAAAGTTTGACGATGATGGACCTGCCTTAATTCGTATTGTAATATCCTGTTTTGAAGTTTGACGATTGACTCATTCCCATACCCGCATCGGCCCATTATTTATTTATTTATTGTTGTTGTTGTTAGGATATTTATAATAGGTAACAATTTAAAGAATAATAATTAAGTATATAGCAATATTTATTTTTAAAAAATGCAAATATAGTAAAGTTTATCAGTAATAGACTTTTATAGCTGATAAACTCATATGATTTATCAGTAATATACTAATATAATTTATCAGTAATATACTAATATTTGCAATATAGTCTATAAGTGATAAACTTCTATTATTCATAGACTTCGCTATATTCGCAACATTTTTAAAATATTGTTATATACTTAATTATTTTGAATTTAATTGTTATATTTACAGTTACCCCTTGTTATTATTTAATGATGAGGAAGGGGCTTCAATCTTTCACCTCTTGGATAGAATGTCATATCAATTATGCTCCGTTAGACTTATGGTCCATTTGGATTGAATTAAAAAAAATATTTTTCAAAAAACTCATTTTTGTTTAAACTTTTGTTCCTAAAATTGTTTAAAATTCACTTAAAAATCTATTTTGAGGATCGTCCAAACACTTTAATTTTTTTCAAAATAACTTATTTACGAAATTAAACACTTGAAAATGTAATCCAAACATATCATTACTTCAAAAAAAATATATTATTATTCATATTTTAAAATTGTAGGCGTGGAGTGTAACTCAATCTACCTTTGGTTTGGTTGGTTCGATTTTTTGGTCTGTCATACTAAGTCCTATTTTAAGCTAAGTTTTTAAATTAAATTAAATTGTATGTTTCTTTAAGCACAAAAATCAATTTTAGTACACAAGTGAATTATTACAAGGATTTACTACAAAAAGAATTAGTTTTGAAAGACACGATTTTACTTGGTGTCATCTTTTTTTTCCTACAAAATAAGCACAAGAGGTCAAACTCCCACAAGAAAATCGCCACGTGTTAGCATTTCAATATTTATCTAAATTTGAGTTACATAATGAAATTAAAATTTATACTTCACAAATTATTGTTTGAACTAATGGTTAATTTTTACTTTTAATCCCGGGATAAAAGTACTTAATCTAATATAATAAGTTATCATTTGATGTAAATGTAATGCATGTAATGAGATCAATTTTTTATTTAATTTAATATAATAAAGCATTGTTTATTTTCTTTTTATAAAGATCGCTCGACCGTCTCCTTTTTTTTAAATGTATTATTTTTCTAAATAATTTACAAAATGCCTTATTTCGCTAACAAAGTTTTTAAAACATCATTATTTTAATAAAACATCCAATTTATTCTCCCACCACTCTTTAAAATAATTTTTTTTCTTTAATATTTGGAACCAAAAAAAGTCAAATTGCTAATTTTTATTCACGGTTATTTAAAATAATTAAATAAAATTTAAAATAATTTATTCAATTAACCTGAACCAACACATTAAGTTCATTATTATTATTATTATTATTATTATTATTATTATTATTATTATTATTATTATTATTATTATTATTATTTGAGCTGGCAGAATTTACAATCCAAATAATTAAATTGGGTGTAAGTAGTGCTTCAACCCAACTGGATCATGAACCTCGTTTACCCCCTAGTCTTTATAAAGACCATAATTTGAATAAATAAATAAATAATGTAAACTTTGTGATGAATAACGACAAAGTTGTAATGTGGAGGATGATGTTAAAGTTCTTAAAAGTGGCCATTGAATTCCCACCTTCATCACATATATTTCATAGGACAGCTCGAGCAATAATAGCCATGAAAATGACCCATCACTAACAATTTTCATACAAACTGTCATTGGCATACTTCAAAGTTTCAAACACAAACAAAACTCTTTATTACACACGAACATATCTGTTTCTTCATTCTACTGTTTCCTTCCCACGCTTGCTAATGAGCACATACAAATCAATGATGGACAAATACATAGCAGAAACAGTGTTTGGGATACGTTTTTTTTTTTAAGAGAAAGAACAGCACTTGCAATATCTGATGATATGATACAGACACTATTTATTTGCACAGTAGTGTTAGCAGAGAAGATATTTGTGATAGTGATTGAAGAGAGTTACTATGAAAAGTTTATAAGAGAGATTCCATGAGAGGATGTCCATCCAATTCATGGGTTTGGAGAAGAGCCCTTTTGTCATTGAGCCATTTAAATGGGCAGAAGAGTCAACAGATTCTTATATTGACAAGTGGGTCTCTCAAAAGTGTTGTTTGGGTTGGGAACCAATTTGTATGAATTTTTGGTTTGGTCCAAAAAAATTCTAATTATAACAGTATCCAATTCAATCTGTGGGCATCACTACTTCTCATTTCGCAGGAGTCCTCGTCTGATAGAAAAGATTTACTTGGACTAAGAATTTAAAAGGTATTTAAGCTCCCACCGGCCTTGGGTAGAGAGAGCTGGACCTCCAATAATAATAGTTGAAGTGATCAATTATTATACCTCACACTTAGCCACAATAAAACTATTTGAAAACCTTCATTGTCTACAACGTTTTTGATTTTGTAATCATCCTCTCTTATCATTTATAACCTTGATTGAAAAAGTTTACACCCCAAACACAACAACACCAGACTACTATAACTTACAAACTATAATAACCACCAACTAGAATATCTAACATAATGCCTCAGAATAATTCATTAAGGTTCATGAGTTACAGAAGGAATCGATGCAAGTCCAATCTTAAAATGTGAAATCATAGAAATATTGGGAGACCTGTGATTGTAACAACACGAGGGGTCCATTTCAAGACTTTTAGCTGTATCAGATATTTTGTACAAGAAGCACCTCTACAGAATCTGAGGCATCAACAAAGTTTGGAGTCTTAACTAAGATAAATACAGCGAAGGATTTTGGTCAAAGATATTATAAGAATATCCAAGGTATCAACATACTTCAAAAGGTTATAGCCTCTTTTGTCAGACAATCTTCTTGGTTAAACTAAAGGGCAGAAAAGATGAAATAAATGGAGTAGTCACTGACAAGGGTATAAATTCTGCATAGTTCCTTTCTTTTTTATAACAGAAACCACACAAACCCAACCTCCTCACTGAGAGCTGAGGAAAACCAAGAAGGAACCCCATCACCAACTCTCCCACCTTCTTCAGAGCAAGGGAAAGAAGTAAAAACAGCATCCCAACAACCACACAGAAGAGCCGCCCTGGCAAGACGGTGAGCCACACTGTTAGCTAAGTGCAGGGCACCAACAAACATCTGACGCCCTAGCGGCACACACCTCTCAAACTCAGCCACTAAGTCACTCATCTCAGAACAGTCCTGCATAGTTCCTTTCTAATCTTTAAAATCAGTTTGATATGGGTTCATTGATGCAATAACATCAGAAAATAAACAAACAAGGAAGAAATGAAGCTTCTCAAAAATATTTGGTAGCTATATTATCATATCTGCTACTATTAGCTCCTCTAGAGATTCTGATGACCATTTTCTTTCCCTCTCAACAATTTTGTTAGCTCTTTGCTTCAATTGTTTCAAACAATATAAAGAAAGACGTGTTTCCTATCATCAAAGTGCATAATAAGAAGAAAGGGCCGATGTGGATCTTTGAATAAAACTCAAGTATGAAACAAATTTCATTACAAGCTCTCTATGTATAATAGACAGAATATTCAAGAAAAAGGAAGCAATTCCAATTCATTAGAAATACACAAAAATAGGACAAAAAAAATCTATATATTTTCATTCACAAACCATAAGTACAAACCTTTTCTTGAACCGAGTCATGTCGTTTCTCTATGAATCAAAGAAGGAGAAGGAGGCATCATAGTATTATCTGCACCTTCTGGAAGTTCCTCTTTCACTGAAGCAAGAGGCCTTTCTGGACTAAAGCAACCCTTTGAGTTAGGAATAGGAGAACATCCGGCGATAATCTTAGATGGACTGGAGATGTTTGCCAGAGGAGAACCCAAACCGGATTTACTATCTTCACTATAGACACATTTACTCTCGTCTGTTTCTGTGTGCTTCCTACAAAACTTCTCTTGCTTTATATCATATGAATTCCCAGTCCGTACCTCCTGTGCCAGAGTACACCAACAACAGAAAAGCCATAGAGTGCAGTCAGCCACAGCAGACTTGCCAAAACAAAAGTTATATGCTGGCAAATTGTATCTCTTTCTCATCTGTATCCGCCAAAAACCGCCATAAAGTAAACCGAATACACAAAGAACAATCCCAGTGACAGCCATAAGTGTCCTAACAGTTTCGTTATCGATGTTTACAGCAGCTAAGAGAAAAATCCAGAAAGGAGCCATACAAAATAGAATGAATGTTGCAATATGGACATACATATTTCCAAAACCCAGTCTCTCCATATTCCATCCAAATACACAAAAACTACAGAAAAGGGAAAGGTAGGCTAGAGATATATCATCCCAAAAGTCAAGTATCCCACCACTCCATTGTGGATTGGTCTCGATAATTTTGTGCTCATCTCTTGTAGCAAGTGAATATTTTCTCTCTAGTGATTTTGACCTAAGCCGTTGCCGTTGATCACCAATAACTGTCTGGCTTGGAAGCTGTGCTTCCTCGTCAATATCAGAATCATAATCCTTCCCCAAGGGGCTAATTATAGAATAGACACCAGCAACGGCCGGTGCAGCAATTGCAACAGATATGCATATTCCTACTCCTATGGCTGGCCGCTGAGACCTCCTATAACCAAGATTCAGGCCACAAAGTGCATACTGTGCAAAACAGTTCACATTTAGGAGAATTATAACCACCAACATGTGCGCCCATTCATGAGGCTTGTAAGTCCCATCCTTGCAGTAAAGCTTTCTAAGTCTGGAAACATCTTCAGGTTTCCATCTAGATAAAAGTATGAGATGGTAGATTCTCTTTGGATGTTGGTACAGACACATAAGGGTAAACAATGCATTCAGAATTTGATTGTTTACTTCAAACCAAACATCTCTTTCGGACTTTTTCGGCAATGGACCATTTAACATCCCAGTCATGACAAGGAACAGGATTGCACCTGACACAGCAACACCAATGATCCAAATGAAAAGAGCTATGTTCATTGGTTCTCTGATCCATGTTTTGCTCATATTCAAGAGCGAGTCCCATTCAATTTTCTTAGAAAATACTTCACTTATCCGCTCTCGAATATGATGACCACTTGATGAATGCACCGATCGTGAAATGTCGTCTTTCTCCTTGGCAATCTGCTGGAACCTAGCAGATGCTGAACCAAAGTTGAAGAATCTTTTCTTAATAGGAGCCACCACAGTAATGGAAACAGGGGTTCTTCTTTGTGTGACTTCGTCATGCAATAAGGTTTTTTGAGATATAGAGAAGAAAGCATTTTGAGCTTCTCCTTCTTTGCTGTTAGATATTTCTATTTCACCATTGCCATTTCTATCGTTGGTTGAGCCCATTCCTACACAAACGATTCAAACATTTTCAATCAAGACAATAGTTGTTGGCCCAAAAATCTCTTGGTTACTCATTACAGCCAGAGTCAAATGTTAGAAGTTAATAACGAAGGGAGAACAACACTCCATTAAACACAAGAAATGGAAAGCCTACAAACTAGAAACAAAGAAGCTCAAGAACATCCCCCAAAATAGATTAATCTAAACAAAATCAAACCCTGAAATATGAACCGTGGGCGAATGAAATATACAGTCGAAACTCCAAACAAAAGCTAACCAGAAAAAAAATCAAACTTTCTAATCAAACCATCCCCAAAACTAAGAAACCAACGCCATAAACAAAATGATTGAGAAACCCAATTCACTAATTCCCTCAAAATCAAGTCTGATTAACACAACATACAAGTTTACTCATAAATACCAAAGTTCAGCAATAGCCAGTTAGCCTCTTGAAGAAGCAGAGAACCCCACCCACAAACTGAATGGAAAATTTACAAGGCAGAAGCAATACAAGTTACCTGAAAACTGAAAATTAGCGGATCCCACGAGGATTCTCCCAAGAACAGAGGAGTTCAATCATTCGATTGCACAAAAGTATCCTTCGTCATCAGCAAAGCTTCAAAGAAACATTAAAGGTTAAAGCAGAGTGAGTTGTTCACCACCACATACAGGATACAGAAAAAAGAAAAGACAGAAAAAAATGGTATTAAAGGGCCCAAATTGTTCGATAAACTGAGAGTCAAAAGAGAGAAGGCAATGGTCAAAAAAGAAAGCGAGTTGCCATGGTGGGTGAAGGTGAAAATTTTGGGCTTGGCTCTGCAATGAACGACGTCGTTACAAGCGAGGCATCCCATTTGACCTCATTGCCTTTCAATGAGAGGCATCTGCCACTTGCAGCCACCCAACAACTTGCCTTTTGGGGTTTTTCTTTTCTTTTCCCTTTTCTTTTATAAATACCGAATCTTTCATTATTGATATACCAAACGTAGCCTCTTGGTTTTGTTTCAAACCTTATATTAAATGGTCTCAATTATTGGTTTCATAACATGAACAGAAGTCACTTATTTTCATATTACCCTTTTCTTTTTCTAGCCCCCACTTTCTGAACCTATCTTTACTTTTATCCCTTTTTTAATGACTTCAATTGTTAATTGATTTTCACTTACCAATATATTTTGTCTTCTTTACTATAAGAACCACACGCTTATGTGTTTATGGTATATTACTTTTAAATTGTGACAAGTGATAAAGTTCAAGAAAATTTTAGTTGATACTATAGGAGCATGGGAAGGGGAAAAAAAGTCAAAAGAAATACTTTGGCAAAGAGCATTCCCCAAACTTCAATTATTAGAAGATGAAGATATGAGGTAGGGAAAAGAAAAGGTAAAAGGTAAAAGGAGAAAGATGAGAGGACTTTTATGGTGTATTGATTCCAAAAGAAAAACAGAGGAATTCAAGGACTTTTCTTAGGAGGTAGGTAGATTGTAAAACAAGCCTTCCCTTTTCTCTTAATAAATGAAAATTAAAGTTTATTTGAAGTAAACGTTCCTGATCTCAATATTTATTAGTTTTCTGTTTTTGGGATTTGTTCTCATTACTTTTTTTGTTAAAATATTAAATACTTTTACAAGTTACAACCCTATCCAAAGTCCCCATTTTTGCATATTTTTTACATATTTACTAATATGTTATAGGTGCTAGTTTCTATTTATGAAATAGTTTTAAATTTTGAATGAAAATTAAGATATGAGGATCTTTCAAGCTCAAACAAACTTATTGGTACTCAGATCTTGTCGTGTTGGGCTTTGTTACGGGTATTGACATTCTGCACTCTTCCCTCTAGTTTAGTTTGGATATTTTTCAAACTGTCATTGTACCAATATGGTGTAGTCTACTGCGGTTTGATACTTAAAAATTAGTACTACGAGTGGTTAATTCAACTAGACACGAAACAAAATAAGGTAAGATATCTACTTTAGAAATGACTTACTCGGCTCCTTTGGAGAGTTCAAATGAGGCTATTTATAAGTTTGTCCTCGACTCCTCTAACACATGTTTATGATTATATGTGAAAACAAATGATATTAGGGATGCTGTGAAACTTAAGAAGGTTGTCCTTTCTTTGGCACCTGTCTGTAATTAAGTGTAACACCAACAATATCAAAAAAAATTGTAGGTCTCGAGGTTGGAGAACACTAGATCAACTCAGTTGTTCATTAAACTCATCTTATCAATTTGAAATTTGAGAAGCTAACTTTTCCCTCATGGAGGTTTTATCCCTCCTCCCAATAACCCTATGGACATAGACTTGTTCATAAATTTTGAATATTGCCATGGAGAGCCCTCAACAGTCAACGGTATTCATTTTACATATAATTGAGAAGAGATGCATAGATGACAATTTGTTTCTAATCTCCTGCTAGACTGTTGATAATTTTCTTTTTAAAAAAAAAGCAATAATCAAACAACCACCCAAAAGCAAAAGTCCAAGAAAAACCAAAGAGAGAGATTGATGCACATAAAAAATACCCTCTTCAAGAGGCTTTGAACATTAAAGAATACAAAATTGTCATAACAAAGAGTCGCTTGAGCTTAAATTATGCTAAGTGCCGTTTCCGACCTAAACTGTGGCCGAATTCGTAATAATTATTAGTAAATTTTAATGAAGTCGCCATGTAACAGCTTACTTTGCTTACCTCATTGACTTCCAACTTGTACATACAATTTAATATATGTTTTGAAAGAGAAAGTAGGAATCTAACTCAGACACTTTCTATAATAAAATATCATTCTCTCTCACTCAATCTTTTTCTCTCTCTTGTGTCAAACTTTCATCAAGAGTGAGGAGCTCCTGTTTAAAACTGATTATACTATAACTATAGGTTTGTTAACCCCCAATAAGAATCAAAGTAAAAAGGGGGGCCAAGTAATCTTCAATTATCTCAAACTTATGTTCAAGCAAAGCCAAACAAAAGCATAGTTTCAAATAGGCAAACGTCACAAACTCGTGTAAGCAAACTGATTGAAGCCCAAACCAGGTAATGTTTTCTAGAATCACAGATATTACAAATGTGGTGAAAATTTACATAAATCTCATCATATATAGTGCAACAATCAACAAACTGACACCCAACAAAACATTTTAATAAAGAGAAATTTAGGTAAGGTCATCCTCCTCCAACTCCTTGGCTTTAAGCTTTTCCTTCACTCTTAACAGCAAAGTTGTCTTCCACGGGTCCTGGTATATCAATTTGTGCATGTAAGTAAACAACAAAGCAGTATTTTTCTAACTTGAAAACACAAGGAGATTTGATCTTTCTAAAGAAACAATTTCTAGAGCACTCAATCTTCCCATCTTATTAAGTTGGTCTATAGGTTTCCAGCGGCAAAGTCTATCTTATATGTTTGCCATAGTTGCATACATGCACTCAACTCATCACATGAAAACACTCTCCAAAACAGAGGCATTTACCACTATACATACAAGAAAGCACAACTGAGTTTCCTTTTCCAGCAATTGTAGGACCAAATTCATGCCCTACTTTTATATATACACGCACGGTACACACAACAGCTTTCGTTGAGAAAGAATGAAAGAATTATTTCCCAATCATATTGCAAGTAAATTATATATATTGGATAATAGCACGTGGCATGGAAACCTTAGACTAGGTGAAGTTTTCGGCATTAGGATTTCTCGGTACTATCATTTTCTATCAACCAAATTGGATATCTTTAGAATTTATAACGCAACATAACTTCACAAATACAGAAAGAATTACCAGAGGGGTCATGCTATCAAACTCCTTAACCACGTCAGTAAACTTTGCAACGTCTTCTTCATCGATTGAACTAGCAATATCCTGACAGATGAAGTACTTGTTCAGCTCAAGAGAGCACAATTTTGATTAACAATGTTAAAAAAATTAGAAAAAAAACCCGAAAAGAACAGCAATAGGGAAATGCAGGATGCATTATAAAATGTAAAGAAGCATCTAATTGAAATCTTGGAAATCTGAAGACAACCACACATACAAGAATGAAATAAAAATCCATGTGGAAATGTCCAAGTCGCTGAACTAGACATCAAACTAAATGAAAAGAGATGATAATTATCTGCCTCAATCAGGTAATTTATGTCACGGTGCATATAGACAAGAATCAAGCAATAAATAAAAACGTCAATAAAAGATCAAAACAACTTACAGCTAAAAGTCTATATTCACGTGTGCCAGAAAAAGTTGGATCTAACTCCTGTAAAACAATATACAGAACACTTGAATAAGACAGTAGCAATAAGGTACATGCAATCCATTCTCTTTATTGACCGTTTCCAAACCATCAAGATTGAAGGCAGAGAATTGAACCTGATATTCCTCCAATGCTTTGGTGATGGCTACAATATCACCTTTGCAGAGTTGACATAAGCCAGCATTAAGAAGATGTCCTTTGACTCCATATTTTAGCAAGTTATTTTTCAGTGAATGCCGAGCAATCTCTTCATATATTTTAATTGCCTTATCGTACCTAAGGAAAATTCACAATTCATTACCTATCACCTTATGAATAGAATAGAAGCCACATCATGGTCAGAGATTTCATGTGCGCTATTGAAGCATAGAATTGAGATGTAAATATCCTTCGTGCACAGCATTTCTGTTAACATTTGTTAGGTAATTGATACTATATTGTAATTTGAGAAAACTGATAGTACAAGTACAACCGGAGACCAAATGAGTTGCAAAAAAGCACTCCAATTTGGTTAATGGATATATATAAACAATAAAAAGAAAACCCTTCTATGGTGTTGTGTTCATAACGAAACATAAGCAAAATACTTTTTATATCCTTTTTGTCTATCAGCATTAACTTATCTGTCGATCACATGATTCTCCAGACAGGTAAACAAAATAACAATATCTACGAGATTAAGGGGAAAATTGAAATTCAAAACCAAATACACCATTAAGACCAAAATACACATGAATCCTTATAATTCATTCTCTAGCAATGCAAAAAAAGAATATTAAAAATATGACTTTTTAGTACTGTTTTAAAGTATTAAATCTTATTCTTATATACTTGAATTGATAAAAGATCTATTTACCACTAAAATACAGAGATTACTGAGAGAACCACTAAGTACATTGGGTATATTGACAAATATACCCTAAGGTCTATATTCATAGCCACTTAAATCGTTGTCAAAAGGATGAAAGTATTGTTGAGAACTTAGCGAGTCCAGGACAACTCAACAGTAATATATTAGGAGCAGTGTACATAAATAGTACAATTAGAAATGCTTACTCTTCTAATTGAGCAGCAAACTGTGCCACTTTCTGCTTGCACTGGTTCGCAGATGTCGTTACTTCCTCATTTTGGAAAAAGTCAGCAGCTTTCTCATAGTAACTCATAGAAGTTTCAATGTTTTGCTCAGACTCATATAGTTCAGCAATTTCCTACATCATTAAAGATAATTACAAGTTTACAACTTACAACCCCTTGCAGCCAAAGTAGAAACAGAAGCAAAAGAAAAAGAACCTAGTAAAAGAAAGCCAAAGGCATTCTTTAGTAATTAGTTTATAAACGATCCTGCCAAACTAAAGAGCTGAGTTTTGAGTATCTTAAGCATGCACCTTCAAATATCTTGCAGCCATACTGAGCCTTCCAATGTCACAAAATAGATTTACTGCCACCTCCATGCTTGAAATGGCCTCTACAATACGACAAAAAAAATATAGCTTCAACAGATTTCTTTACTTAAAAGGGTTCAATGTAACAACAAAAAAATGAATACCGTGGTTATATAATGATTTAAATCTTAAGATAAATTATCTTTTTAGTCCCTAAGGTTTGAGGAATATGTCAATTTGAACCCAGGTTTCAAAATTCAACAACCAAGTCCACTAGGTTTAAGAAACAGTTTTGTTTAGTCTTTCCCTAAACAGAAACTGTTAGTTATTAAATGAAGGGCTGATGTGACACTTTATAGTGATAAAATAATAAAAACAATAATAATAATATTTTGATTAATAAATAAATAAGAATTAAAATATAGGGAAGAAAAAAAACATCTCTTCTCCATCTTCCCTTTCCTCTTCCCCTCCCTCTCTCCTTTAGCAAATGCCACCATTATGCCACACTCAATCCCTTTCCTTTACCCTTATTCACCTATCCAACCTGTGTCCCACTCCCTTCTCTTCCCTCATATTTGAGGTCAACTCTGACACCAGCACCAATGACCACCATCACGGCCGTCTCTTTTCCTCCATCTTCCTATCTTCTTCTTTATCCTTTTCTTTTCGTCTTTTTTTTTTCTTAAATCTGTATTAAACCAAAATCCATATTTTCTTTAAAAGTTCAAATCTTAAAAGAATAAGGAGTGGGTGGGATAAGGGTGTCTTTTGAAGAGGAAGGAGAAAAAGGAGGTGAGCTGAGGTTCAGTTTTGAAGAAGATCAAGGAGGGGTGAAAGAAGATTCCAAATGCTAACGAAGAGATAACTCAGAACCCCAAGTAGTAAATTCCTAAGCAACTTAGGAAATAGCCTGCTTAAAGACCCACTGTACCATCTATCTCCAAAATAGTAAGTACAATCTCCCAATGCCTTCATTTTCGCCAGAAACTCGAGAATCCCTCTAGATAAAGGGGAAAAAAACTCCCTTCTTGGATAAGAAACTAATGGAAAGGAGACGGTGGCTCCGGAGGAGGGATGAAGGTGAGAGAGAGCTGAGGTAAGAGAATAAGAAAGCAAGGTGGAGAGGTGAAAACTTTTTCTTGTGTTTTTAAGAAGAAAAGATTATCGCAGTTTTTTATTTCTTAAGTGCCACATCAAACCTTAGTTAAATAATTTATGGTTAACGTTAAGTGAGGAACTAAATAGAATTATATCTTAAACTCGGGGAACTTGATTGTCGAGTATTGAAACCTATGGACCAAATTAACACACTCCTCAAACCTCAAAGACCAAATAAGTAATTTACCCTAAATTTTAAACAAACTAAGCTGAAACAAAATATATATGGATTTACATTGACAGAGAAAAAATGTGGAGAACATGAAAGTTATTTCATAAGTCCTCTTGAGTTGACAACTTATATTAACACAGAGAATTAATGTCTGGTAAAAAAAATAAAAATAAAATAAGACAATTTTCATAAGATAATCACTCCGTAAACAAGAATATTCAGACAGAAAAAGAAAACTAATAAAATCCAATCCTAGCAAACCATTTAACTGTGGATACATTGTCATATTAGTTTTCTATTCACTGTGGTTCTCTATTCATGTTCTACTAAATTGATTTTTCAACAAAGGAGGTCCAATTCCAACAGGACATACAATTGGTGTTAAAAAACCTCATGAGTCATCACAATCTTTTTTATTTAAAAAGAGCAAACAAAATAATGAAGAAAGCAGGGAGCACTAGAAAAAGCATACAACGTAAAGGTAAGTGGTCACATAATTGAATAGTGCAAGCATACAAAAGTTCAAGAGGGATTTTGGGTAAACTAATTAACCCCCTTCTACAAGTAATAGAAATGTGAATTTTGTTATTAAGTATTTGAGAAGAGGAAATATTGAATTGCCATTGATAAAGTTTTGCATATGAATGGTCATATGAACTGTTTAAGACGAGGAATCATACCACTGCAGCTTACCAAAGTGAACTATTGAGCAAGATCAGCATACATCAAATTTTAAGTGATATTGGGTTTGAGAGGGTGCACGATATGAAAGAAATGTATGTCTCTCATTTACATGCAAACCCATGTCAAGGGCAAAGCAGAAATTGTGACTTTAATATAACAAAGGCAACACGTGAACAAAGATAAATTGTTAGGATTCCAACATTTGTAAAGTTATCTAGTAGAAATATAAGGAATAAAAAATACAAGTTTATCAATGCCATGACATGGAATAATCAAGAGATATTAAAAAATTAGACTTACCCTTAATAGACGTCTTCTTATAGGCATTGGCAGCATCAACTGATGCTTGAGCAGCTTCATGCTTACTTTCCACCTACAAAAAAAGGATTTTAAAAATATGATGGAGAAGCTAAGACACGAGGAATAGGCACTGTCAGACACTTGAACATATACCTTCAAATAGCAACTTGCCAACTTTGTGTATACTGACCCAGCTTTATCCCCTAAAACACAGCATGCGTAGAGATTAAGGCCACATAACAGGTTTCATAGTGAGAAGAGGTAAAGTAACTGTGAATGATAACAAAATCATTAGACTACAAAATTAGGAGACCGTGACTGTTGTGGGATTCTAATGTGTAGGCAAAATGGACTGGTTCTCTAAGATGTTTAAAGTACCTAACAAATTCCATTTCTGGTTTTGACAGAATTGAATAAAAGCAAAATCTGTATAGGACTTTGGGACTAGGAATATATATGTCCTCCACTGAGCCAAAAGGAAAATCCTTTTAAAGATTAAGAAAAATCCAAAAAACAGAGTGCATAAGATTGAATTTGTCAATGTCAACATCCCATCATCATCCATATGGAGTCTTAAACAATCATATGATGAACAATTTCCCTTCATTTTTTTCACCTATATTTAAAGCATTTACGAACTTCTGCAGATAGTTTTCAGTTATTGTATCTCATTCCCTCACAATACCCTTCAAATTGGGTATCCGGATAACTAACTCATCCAGACCTTTTTATACAGTATCCATCTATCATTTCTAAATAACCGTTTATATTTTCTATCTGGATAGACAGTTGCATCCATAAACCGACCACAAATAAGTGCATTTATTGCCAGAAAAGTATCATAAACAAATAAATTCAAATTCCAGAAAAGGCAAATTTGTAGGTCAAATTCCAACCAAGAACCAACAAGCAGCTCCCTGCTTGATCAACGATGAATTCCTTTTAATTCAAGCAACAGACAATAAGTTTCTACCCAAATCAATGCATGGGGGCATGAAAAACGGAATCAATCGAATCATACAAAGATCTAAAAAAAGAAGAAGAAAGCAGTAGCGGAGAAATTTACATGCTTTAGCAAGCTTGTAACAATTAGCAGCTTTGTCGAAGAGATCAGCGGCATCTTCGTACTTGGAACTGAACAATCCCCAGCCATTAAGCTTCTTCTCCGCTTTGTTCTCGAAATCATGTGCCTTGGCAAGTTGATCGGCCATTTTTCAACAGTATCGTCCAATTTGGTTTGAGTTTGAAGAATCGAACAAGGAATATGGTCAGAATTTATAGGCTTGTTTGGTGTTGAAAGTAAAAGGGTATTTATGTAAAGTACTCTACCCTAGTTATTCCATTTTGCCTATTAATTCTACCCTTTTCTATCTTTCGTTTCATAAGAAAATAATATGATAAGTCTAGTCTTCGTATTAGGATTTCCACATTTTTGTGTATTTTTTTTTTCATCTCTTTCAATATGGTATCAGAGTCAAGTGACGATGAAACCCTAAAAAACACTATTGATGGAACCGAACTAGAGGAGCAACCAATGGAGGATTTGACCACCTCGAGACGATGGCCACCGTCAGCATCGCTGAAATTGCCGCTAACATGGACTTGTCTACTTCAGATCAGGTGTGATTCCCTAGCCCCACGCGTGGTCAAGTGGTTTCTTTTCCTAGTAGCATGCGCCGAACAACCTTTTTCTCCAACCGCCAACAACCTACATGCCACTTAGCTCTACCTCTGTTTTCCAACCTCCTGTCTAACCACACCCAACCCTACCTCAGATGTCGCCCTTTATTCAGCAACAAACCCTAAATTTGAAGCCTCCTTAATTGTAAACCCTAAATCTGAAGCCTCTTCAACCGTCGCCTACCACCTTGTCGCAAAGCCTCGTCCACCCCTTGCACCATCCGAACCAAGACTACACCTTATTGAAAAACCTATCCAATTGTCATCCAGGTGTTAGTAATCTCCATGCCTAGTCAAACACTTAAACTGGCGATTCATCAGCTCAATCCAAACCAAATGTTGAGGAGCTTCTACCCACACACCTGGTCCTGACATTCTGACTACCTTGCCAGTGTATTCTAAGAATCTGATAACTTTATTCCCTAACTTGTCTTCTACTTACATGTCATTCTGTGGCACATACTACAACAGTCTTTACAGGGGAGAAGCTAAATAGCCAAAACTATTTCTTGTGGTCTCAATTCGTTAAATTGATCCTTGAGGGGGGCCACAAATTTGGCTTTCTGACAAGAAAGATATCTCGCCCTCTACCAGATGATCTCCATGAACATTTCTGGAAATGGTAGGATTCTCTCATTCGGGCCATGTTAATCAACAGTATGGAGCCAGATATTGGTAAACCTTTGTTATATGATGCGACCATTAAGGATATATGGGACACAACTCATAAGTTGTATTTGAAGTGTTAGAATGCCTCTCGTCTCTACATGCTGAGAAAACAAGTCTATAAATGCAAGTAGGGGACTGTGAATTTAACATTCTATTTTAATAAACTTTCTTTCATCTGGCAAGAAATGGATCTATGTAGAGAGATTGTTTAGAACTATCCTAGTGATGGCATACAACACTCAAGACTTGAAGAAGTTGACCGAATATATGACTTCTTTGATGGAACTCCAAGTTTGATGTAGTTTGTGATTGTATATTAGGCCAGAAATTTATTTTCTTCTTGATAGAGGTCTATTTTGAAATCTAGCTTGAAGAGGACCGTATGAGTGTTATGAATATTCTAACCACCCCTACCATTGATTTTTCAGCCTTTAGTCGAGGTCCTTTACTCGTGATAGTGAAAAGCACAACATAAAACTTGTCCATATCTGTGAGCATTGCACTAGAAACAGTGGCACACCAAAGAACAATGTTGGACTTAATTACATAGATGTCCCCCATAAATATAAGAAACGTCCTCTGAACGACAAACACAACTCATGGTGAGCATATGTAAGTGAATTTGCTAGAACCTCTCAACTATCTGGCCTAACAAGAAACCATAATGATTTTAGTTTGTCTACATTATGAGCTATTGCTCAATCAAGTATGCCTCAGTCACTTAGTTTTATCAGGGTTGATGGGAAGAATCCCTCGATTCAAGATTCTGGTGCTACAGATCATTAGACAGGTTCTTTTGTGAATTTTTTTTCTTCGGTTCCTTGTGCCAATAATGAGAAAATCATAATAGCATATGGTTCCTTGGCCCTAATTGTTGGGAAGGGGAAAATTTTCCCTTTTTAAAGACAACATCTATTAGAATTTATGTCCTAAAACTAGTAGTTTATAATTTAAAATCATATTTTACTCAATAAAGTTGTTATTGAGGAATTATTAGTGAAATTGAATACTATAATCTTGAATTCAATAAACTAAGATCTCAAGGTTGTCTTAGTAAACTTGAACTTTATGTGAAGACATGAACATGGATCAAGTTATAGTATATAGCCTAAATTGTCTATAGTATATGAATAAAGTTATGCGCTTTGTTCTGGAGACATTATGAATGTGACTCGTTTTGTAGTTAGTGCAAACGAGGTGATCCCGAATCGTTCATATAGAGAATTGAAAGTGGAGGTGTTCTATGTAAAGAGTTTACATAAGACTGAAACCATGAAATAATATCTTTTTACGTTATACTATCGTTTACTGTAAAAGACTGTCTATTTCATTTATTGATGACATAGGTAACTTAATCTTAATCTTGAGCTAACTATGAACTTCCGTGACATGGAATTATCTTTAGACCGGCATAGGTGAGGAAAAATATGTGTGTAACTTTTATTTTGATTTTTTAAACATGTTTATTAAATTATTAATATATTAAAGATATTTTATAATAAAAATCTTCAATTTAATATATAATATTAGTATTTTTTAATGATCGGTGGTGGTCGTCGATTTTTAACTATTTTTTAGAAAAACCCAATTTCAACCATTTTAAAGGAAAAATCGACCATTCACCTTCAGTTCAAGCGATTTCTGTTGTTCGGCTCGATTTTTCCGCTTGTCATGCTCACTCCTATTTGATATTGGTTAGTTGTGTTCGTTTTGGCCTAAGAGCATACATTTCTACAAATAATGGGTGGATATGATGTTCCTACATGTATTGGTCGATCTACATGAGGCAGATCGATATTTCCGAGGTGGAGTGTTGAAAAATGTAATGGACAATTTGTCCAATTTTTGTAAGCATGTCAAAACATATTGACAGACTATCAGTCATATCATATGTTTTCATATTGGTGAGTGTCATTATTTTAATAGGGTGGATCGTGGTCCGATGATGAAGTTGCCAACATTTGGCCCATAATATTATAATTCTGAAGTCTGGTAGAGGATATCGTGCATAAACACGGACGTGGAGAGCATAATGAATATTTATACTATGAAGCACCTGCATAGGTATCAGATCTACAAGAATACCAACAAGAACTAGAGAATCAAGAGGAGCCAAAGTAAAATATTGTTCAAAGTCGACGAGAACAACCAACTCAAAATCAACGACTTCTGGTTTGGTTTTTTTTTTTTTTTTTAAATGAATGTAAAACATTGATAAAAACATTTTAATTTACATTTAATTTTTTCAATTACGAAGTTTTGTTTAAAAAATAGTTGAACAATTAAGTATAAATTTGAAAAATTAGTAACAAATAATTAGAGATAAAATATAAAAGAATTGAAACTTTCAATACAAATTGATCTAAATTAATTGTTTGGTTAGATTAATTACAAACTAAAAAACAAAAAAAAATATAGAAGGTTGTGTTTTGAACCAAGACATAGAAGAAATACAACCCAAAACAAAGGAGAGAGAAAAACCAAAGGGTCTTTAACTAATATAGCCTAAAATGGTATGTCATATTACAAGATTAACCCAAAATTTTTAATTTTTTTAGAAATGTCCTAAATTGACTAATATTTTACACAAATATAAGGCCCAAATGACCAATTTACTCATATTTATTATTAATAATATATTAAAAAAAGGAGAATTTCTAAAAATAGTAGATTTTATAAAATATATACAACCTATAGCAAATTCTATCATAGTTATTGATATGTTATAGTGATAGAAGACTATCAGTGACAGAATCCAAAATTTTGCTATAGCTTGTTAAATATTTTAATTTATTTTGTTATTTTTAAAAATGTCCCTTAAAAAAAATAGAAAAATGAAAAAGGAAAGTGGACCATGATTAATATTTGCATTTATTAGATATCTTATGTAAATATTGTAAGTGATTAATTCTATTATGGTAATATTATAATAAAAAAATTTCCTTAATTATTTTTATTTTGGTGATTTTGTTCAAAAAATCTTCCCTCTAGATCTCTCTCTCACTTTTCAATCTCTCTCTCCATCAAATCTTTATTTTGTTTTGCATTGTTTTTCATATATTCCACCTAATTATAGTATATATTGAATAATATGGTGTATATTTTATGAATGAAAAGTTCTTATATCAATTTGTTTATAGAAGGTGGACCGACAAGGAGAGAAATCATGGACGTGGGTTATGGTTTAGATTTTTTTTAAAAAAAGTAAAAGTTTCATTCTTCGAATACGTTGAATATTGATTCCATTTTCTTCACAAATGACGTCGAATAATAGAAGTTCAGGAAAAGTATAAGCGGTGAATAAGAACATCGGCAGCTAATTGGTACAGTGATCTTTCGAAAAAAATTTGGCAAAAATTTAAGGTTAGTAAGAATTTATATTTTGTATTCGAAATACATTAAAGTATATTGAAGATAACATCATTTATGTATTATTGAATATATGAAGTAGTATATATGTAACAAATCACAGAAAATATATGTATTATGCAGTAGTATATATGTAAGAATTCAAAAAAAAAAAAACTGATCGGATACATAATCTGTGTATACAGTGGTATATAAATGGAGTAAGAAAAAATCACAAAACATGAAGAAAAAAAATTTATGTATGTATTATTGAATATATGCAATAATATATATATAACAAATCGCAAAACATAAATGAATTAATCAATAGCATTTATGTAAGAAATAAAAAAAATACTTAATAGATATATAATCTGTGTATATATTGGTATATATACACAATAAGAAAAAATCATAGAACATGAAAAATAATATGTATACGTATTATTGAATATATGCAGTAATATATATGTGACAAATCACAAAATGTAAATTTATTATTCAGTGGTATACCATAGTATATACGAATAACAGAACATTGAATAAAAATTTTATGTCGAGCATGACAGGAAGATGAACTGAATAATAAAAAAATTAAACAAAATAGAAGGAACATGACTAGAATATATGCTACGGAACTGAAGAAGAACAAATTTTTTAAGGAAAAAAATATATGCTATAAAATGGGAGAAGAAAGAATATATGAAATGAAAAATGAAAGAAAAAAAAAGACTAACTATATATTTTGTAGCAAATCGAAAGGGAAGAAGAAAGCAATTTTTGAAATACAAATCGGAGAAGAAAGCCGATGCCGGAATCGATTATCGTGAGAAAAAAGCTTTTGGTTTGGACATGAAATTGAAAATAATTATTTTGTAGTATAATTAAAATATTATTACCATACAAGATAATAATTTATACCATATTTAAATTATTGGAAAGGTAATAAATATTTCATTAATAAATAGAAATATATATGTATTAATAATTAAGGAAGTTATTATTTACCTAATAAATTGAGTATAATATAAATAAGAAAATAATTTAAATTTAATTTTGAAAATAGTATATAATTAATAATTATGATAAGGATATAATTGTCCTAAAAATATAAGAAAATTTAATCAAATAAATAAATCATAATTTAGAACATTTTTTAAATTTTCTAGTATATTTAAGCCTTTTATCTAAATCAACAACCCTACTTAAACCTCTGAATGCTTTCAAATCAACACAATTTCTCTAATTACTTTCATTCAAAATAATTAACTTGAAACCTCTTTTTGGTAATTTACCCTTAAATTTTCGGAGGTAAAATTTATCCACTCTACCGATGACTGTTTAATAGTTTTTGTTTTATAAAACTAGTACCATTTTTAAAAGATGGTTGAAATATGTTTTTTCGTCCATCTTAGTAAGATCAACCACCTATGTTCTTTTAAAATACTAAAATTTTCCAAGATATAGATTGTTTCGGTGCATCTCGCTAGATATCAAACTGACAACAATTTTTTACATATTTTCAAATGTTAACTAATTTTTTTATACTAAAGAAAAATTGAAAATTGAGTTTTATGTCAAATTTCCAAATATGACTATAACTAAATTTACAACTACCATTAAAAAAAAGGAAAAAGAGTTGGTTTTAGCGGAGGAAAGCTAGTAAACGTCATTTCCGAGTAATTTTGAAGTTTAAACCGAATTTTAGTGGGAAATGGATGGGGATATCTCCAGTGATGAACTTCAAACCATAAAGAACCACTCATTTGTAATTTCAAGGAGGAACTGTAATCACTTCCAGTAACGGGGCTACTTTGTAAAGCTTCTCCATAAACTATTATGAGTTTCTCCATCAATTTTCCCGTCTCTCAACCTGTTCAATCCATTGTCTTCCCTTCACGAACACCCAATTACCAGGCCAGTATCTCATTCTCTCAAACCAATTTCTCTTTTTCTTCTTCTTTTTCTTCCAGAATTTTGGAATTTACTTTCGTAATGCTTGAAATTTTTGGCAGATAACGAATTCAGCTTTAACAATAACGCATTCTGCTATCCAAAAACCGTTTGCAACCTCCGGTATCAAAACTCCCAATTCGGTTAAAGTTCATAAAACTGATTCCCATCTTGAAATTCAGCCGCTTGTTGATCTTCTGCGTGATTGTGTCGATGCTAGGTTTCTGAAACAAGCCAAAACTGTTCATGGGTTTTTGTTAAAATCAAAATTTTCCAACCACGATTCTCTGGTTTTGCTTAATCATGGTGCTCATGCCTATGCGAGATGCTCCGATATCGATGCTGCCTGTAGAGTGTTTGATCAAATGTCCCAGAGAAATATATTTTCGTGGACTGTCATGATTGCTGGATTGGCTGAGAATGGTTTGTTCCTTGATGGGTTTGAGTTCTTCTGTGAAATGCAGAGTCAGGGAATTTTCCCTGATCAGTTTGCTTATTCCGGTATATTACGGATATGTATTGGCCTGGATTCCATTGAATTGGGAAAAATGGTGCATGCCCAGATTCTTAGTAGAGGCTTTACATCTCATACTTTTGTGTCTACTGCTCTTCTTAATATGTATGCGAAGTTACAAGAGATTGAGAATTCATACAAGGTGTTTAACACCATGACTGAAGTTAATGTAGTCTCATGGAATGCTATGATCACAGGGTTCACATCAAACGATCTTTACTTAGATGCTTTTGATCTTTTTCTCAGAATGATGGGGGAAGGAGTAGCACCCGATGCACAAACGTTTATCGGTGTTGCAAAAGCTATCGGTATGTTGAGAGATATAAACAAGGCAAAAGAAGTTAGCTGCTATGCTTTGGAGTTGGGTGTGGACTCTAATACTCTTGTGGGAACTGCCCTTATTGATATGCATTCTAAATGTGGATCTTTGCAAGAGGCAAGATCTATCTTTAACTCACATTTCATAACTTGTCGGTTTAATGCACCATGGAATGCAATGATTTCGGGGTATTTACGGAGTGGGTTTAATGAAAAGGCCGTGGAATTGTTTGCTAAAATGTGTCAAAATGACATACATTTGGACCATTACACTTACTGTAGTGTATTTAATGCTATAGCTGCTTTGAAGTGTTTGTCGTCAGGAAAGAAGGTTCATGCCAGGGCTATAAAATCAGGATTGGAAGTGAATTATGTAAGTATCTCGAATGCAGTGGCTAATGCATATGCTAAATGTGGATCACTGGAGGATGTAAGGAAGGTCTTTAACAGGATGGAAGATAGAGATTTGATATCTTGGACTAGCCTAGTGACTGCTTACTCTCAATGTTCTGAATGGGATAAGGCAATAGAGATCTTCTCAAATATGAGAGCAGAAGGTATTGCACCCAATCAGTTCACCTTTTCTAGCGTGCTTGTTTCGTGTGCTAACCTTTGCTTACTTGAGTACGGTCAGCAAGTCCACGGGATCATTTGCAAGGTTGGCTTGGATATGGACAAATGCATAGAAAGTGCGCTGATTGACATGTATGCCAAATGTGGTTGTTTGGGTGATGCGAAGAAGGTTTTCAATAGAATCTCTAATGCTGATACAGTGTCGTGGACTGCAATAATAGCTGGCCATGCTCAACACGGTATTGTCGATGATGCCCTTCAACTCTTTAGAAGGATGGTGCAGTTAGGTGTGGAGCCCAATGCAGTTACTTTTTTGTGTGTTCTATTTGCATGTAGCCACGGTGGTCTGGTAGAAGAAGGCCTACAGTACTTCAAGCTAATGAAGAAAACTTATGGTTTGGTGCCAGAGATGGAACATTATGCCTGTATCGTTGATCTCTTAAGTCGTGTGGGTCATCTAAATGATGCAATGGGATTTATTAGTAGGATGCCTGTAGAGCCCAATGAAATGATTTGGCAGACCTTGTTGGGGGCTTGCAGGGTCCATGGTAATGTTGAATTGGGAGAGTTTGCTGCTCAGAAGATACTTTCTTTCAAAGCAGAAAACTCTGCCACTTATGTTCTTTTATCCAACACCTATATCGAATCAGGGAGTTACAAAGATGGACTTAGTTTGCGGCATGTGATGAAAGAGCAGGGGGTAAAAAAGGAACCCGGATGTAGTTGGATCTCTGTGAATGGTACATTGCACAAGTTTTATGCAGGTGATCAACAACATCCAGAAAAAGATAAAATTTATGCAACGCTAGAAGAGTTGAAGTTGAAACTCATTTCTTTGGATGATGTACCAGATTTGAGTTATGAGCTGTAAGATGTGGACCTTGGTTAAGTTATACGGATATGGGTGGAAAACCCGATCCCTTCAACCAAGTCTCTATGGAGGAGGAAAAAAAAAACATCAGCCAAAGATAACAAATTAAACAGTGAAAGGCAAATTGGTGCTTAAGAACTAAATTTGGGGGTAAAGGATATGGGACTTACAGATATGATTGTCTACATTATTCATCTCCTGCAGGTTCTGAAATATGTATGATGATGTACTGCATTAGATAAGGAAGAATAACGATTCAAGTTAGGGGAATGATAAAAAGCGCCACGGATCATGCTTGGTTCTATGAAGATCTCTTACTTTTTGACAATATGATTGCCTTATTGGGTGAAGGCTATCCGAAGTTTGACCTCTTCTATAGTAATGCATTGTTATGGTGTGCTAATATGGAATCATAGAGCCTTTCTGCTTATGATTTTTACTGGGGTCTACTGAACTTGTCATGTTCGAAGTAGTAAAATTTATCATTTCATTACATGAAAATAAGTTTTGGAGAGAAATTTCTCAAATTCATCCAGCAGAGGAAATGAAGATATTTCCCTTTTCTCTCTCCCTCTGATTTATTTTTGTTTTAACTCTCTAAATTTGTCTTTTATCCTTCCTTTTTTTCCTTGGAAACGTGGCCTAGTTGTTTTATTTCCTGAATTCTATTTATCATGCCAAGAATCTGCTTACTATTTCTCCCGTGAATTAGCTGAAATGAGTTTACTGTTTATATTTTTATTATTGCATTTTCCAGTTTTACCATAAGAGAAATTAGATTGCTTTTGAATTACTTATTTCAGCTGCAGTGAAGTGCTAACTGAAATAAAATACTTTTGACATGATCTCTCATAATCATAACTAATCAGTATGCTTCTTCTTCCCCACCAATAAACTCACTAACTTCTTCGGGTGTAATAAGATTGATCTATTATGCATTGAAATGAAACCACCACTTCATGAGTTGCTTCTTTTCTCAGGCAGAAAGGTAAAAAAAACTACTCTACTACAAAAAAACAGTGTCTATTCTTAGATAATGCATTTAGTGAGTTAATCCTTATAATCTTTACCTTTAGAAAGCATCACAATTGGAACTTAGGTGAATCAACCTCACTTGTATGACTTTGATACAATCTAATGTGTAATTTTACTGACTTAAACTGTTGTTGTTGGAGTAGGGAAAGGAAAGTTATAATGCAAGAAATGAAGGGTTGGATGGTGAAGTTATGAAGCAAAGAGGAAAAAGAAAGGCTCCTGGTTTAAAGGAGGAGGAGAAATGAATTGCATGGGGGAGAGGGCAAAAAATATGTGCCTTCCAGAGACTATCCAAAAACCAATAACGAGACACAACAGTTGAAAGGCTGTTTTTATGAAATGTCTTGTGGGTATGGCCCTCGCCAGTGTTAGCTTGTTGTTGTTGTGCCATTATATGTGGTCCTTTTGCTGGATTTATATGGCTGGTTCCTTAACATGTGAAGAAGATGGGACAAGCAACTTCCAGTGAGCATATATATATATATTATATATAATTGATGAAATAAGAGAGAAGGAAATATTGTAATGAAAATCTATATATCTTCAAGGCCACAAACCGCCCCCGTGACTTAAAATATTGAAATCTTTCTGTCAACATCAGTGAGAGGGTAAACATAACAACAATATGGTACGTCTCCTAACTTAATGCTATGAATTTTGTTGCTACTTATACAGATTTATTTGCTGTTTGGGCCACCTTAATTATATGCTTCTTAACTTAATACTTTCATTTCCATCCCCTGTTTGTATCTAAATAGATACATTTATTTATGTATTGAGGAATGAAAAAAGAAAGAAAGCAAGATGCTGAGTTTGAATATACAAAGACAAAATTTATATAGCTGTCATAAGTTTATATATGCTGTCTGAGCATTACAAGGTGACGAAAGCAGAGTAGCTGCTACAATTCTAAGACTGACGACTCTTTGAGAGTGACCCTTTTCAAATCTCTCCTTTCTGCTTCAAACCCATCTTTCTCCCTTTTTTCCTTTTCTTTTAACCCTTTCATTTATGTCTCACACATTTTCTCCTGATATTTAATGATGCATCTGGGTTTTGAATAAGGTCATAAAGTATTCAAATTATACTTTGTTTTTAGGCCATCCATTATAAATATCATAAATTTCTTAATTCTGTTATCTGGTATTTCGAACAACTAAATGTTGTATTCATATTTATGTTATTTACAATTTGTGTCCTAAGATTTAGAGGAGTGTATTCTATAAACTCTCTCTAACTCTCTTGGCGTCTTTGAATTTGTAATTTGTAATTTGATACTCTTTAGTAATAAATTGTTCTCTTTGTGCTCGTGGACATATCTAACACATTGTTAGCGAACCATGTAGATCTTTATGTTGATTTTTTATTGTTTATATTTTTCTATTTATCTTTGTATTGAAATGTCTTGAATCCATTATATGATACTATGAACAATTAAGTTATTCACGTATTTGTCATATTCGTGTTATTCACATTTATGACTCTAGAATTTAGAGTTCTGTAATCCTCTACAATAAATTGTCCTCTCTCATAACGTGAACGTAATAACACCGTGAGTGAAGCATGTTAATCTCTATGTTGAATTTATATATGGTTGTGTGGATTTTGTAAGAGTTAAGATTGTCGATTTCTTAACGCATATGAAGCAAGAGTGGAGGAGTTGTTGTTTATATTATCCTTGTATGGAACCTTACCAACCAAAGCACTCTCTTTCTTCGGCCCCAAGTGAACAAGAGAGGCACTTATCACTAACTTTATACTTTTATTAAGTTTTGTTTCCATTGTACATTTGCATGTGAATGTACTTTCCCAAAGTGCAACTCACGTGACCTTTTGTAGCAAGTCACAAGAATCCCATAAATTTACTCCACAAAAACGGATAACTATATAATTCAATTTCTCTCTTTTTTTTTTAATTACACATAGAAATTAGAAATATAGAATCGGATATGATTAAATTATATACATATATGTATATATATCATCAATATCGAGGAATTTATTCGGTGAAACGAGTACAATAAAATTCATCGTATTCACACAAAACTACAATTCATCTTTTTAATTTTTCTTGCATTCTAGATTAGTTTATAATAATAATAGACTTTTTGTCACCCCATAGTACGGTCTCTACTTAATTAATGTTATATTTTGTTTCTTAACTTAGGATAAATAATATGTCACGAGAAATATTTCCGAATTAAGTAATTATACTTTTTGCATGGTTTGATTTTTCAAATATATAATAAATTTACATCAACAACCCAATTAATAGACAGACAATTGATTTTTTTTTCTTTTCTTTTCTCCTTATAATGCAATTATCTTAACCTTTGTTGGGCAATTGAATGAAAATTATGTTAGGGTTAGCCAATATTCTTATTCTAATTGGGTGTTTGGTAAAATAATGCTAGAATTATATGAAATTATAATTACAAAAATCAAAATTGAAGTTTTTGAGAAGAAATCAATTTTGAAATTTTAGGTAACATTGTTCCATCCCACGAGGTTGTTTCCAACTTTATTGCAACTGACAAACAGAGAATGTGGGCTGGGAAAAGCCTTCACCTTTTTTTTTTGTTGATTTGAATCTAAATCTTTAATAATTTAATCCTAATTAAGCACGCAGATACATGCTTGATTAGCTTGGAGGATTATAATAATTAAGTTAAATTAGTAAAGTTTGAGGTATATGTAATTATATAACAATTCTCCTAGTTATATGTATTTTGATTATGAAATTTGATTATAATATTTGACTTGTAACATCAAAAGTTGAGTTGTAAAGTTCTAAAGTGATGTAATTTGACATTTTATTTGAAAGCTTTTCAAAGTTTATGTATACACACAATATGCTATCATGTGAATTATATATAAAAATGGAATGAAAGGGAATTTCTAATTTTGTATTTATATATTTCTTTTCTTTCCATTTTTCTTAAATTGAAAAAAAAAAATTATATATATATTATATTATATTATTTATATGCATACATTGGAACGCCTACACTAAATGAAATTAGATTTAGGTAGTTTACATTTACTAGAGACCTCAAACTCTCATGGATGTTTATTAGGATGTCCTTAATATATATGAGTAAAGTGATAGATGAAAATTTTGACGTAAATTGTAACGAAATGAATCTAAATCAAATTTAAAAACGGAGTATTTATAGAAAAAGTATAATTTTTATCCATTTCGAAGATTACTTTCATCTATCAAAACGTCTTATTAGTTTTGACCTTTGGCTCTCATTTTTTAGAGAGGGTCTAATTGAAGTGTTTCCTTTCTACTATATTTATTTATTACTATCACTATTATTATTATTTTGTATAGCTTTCTTTAAAAAAAAATAAAAAGTAGAAAGTTAATCATCATTCTAAAGAAAATGAATTAAGTGTCTCTTTGTTGTGTATTATTTAGTTTGAGATTATTCAAACCACAAATAACGCGTCATATTGTATTTCTTTTACTAACGAACAAAAACATCATTATTACATCTCAATTTTAGCAAGAACATATGGTAAGTTAATCCATTGAAAATATGGAAAACACAATACATTAAAAAAGAAAAAGAAAAAAAAAGATAGTAAGCAGATTTAAAGCAACCAAAAGCATGCATTATATAAAAATGTAAACTTAATAACTTTAAGATTTGAGTAACCCATCTTGTCCCCTTTTCTCTAAATTATGAAAAACTCCACCTTTAGAATATCCCATCATCCAACTAAAATTATCCAACATAACAAATACACTTGACTTGCTATTGTTTTAACAAGGATAACTCAATTTTCATCTCAAATAATTCAAATTTCTCGTTAAGATATATCACCTTTTACCACAACGTAAAAATGATTAATAATATAATGCAAATATATATGAGCTTGTAATCGATGGATATAAAAGAATTTTTTTGATTGATTTGGAAGTATACATTTTGGAGATGGAATGTGAATTATTGAGGGGATTGTGTACAGGGAATTATGGGGGGTTGGTTTTAAATGACTGTACAAAGAAAGTAAAGCATGTGAAAAATCAAATCAAAACACAAAAGGGAGAGAGAAAAATTAAATAAAATAAGAACAAAAAATAATATAAAATAATTTGGAAATAGTTCCAAATTGGAATTTTCTTTCTTTTTAAATATTTTTGAAGAAAAACAGTAATAATAATAGGGTTGTGTTAGAGTGTATTGTTTTGTAAACCAAGTGAAGACAAAGAGCTTATCTGTGTGAATTTTGTAGGCTTCTTCTTTTTCCATAATATCATGATATATATATCGATAAGCATCCAGTCACCCTCATTCGACAAAAAAACTTCACTATTACTTGTCCAAATTCCATCCCTAAACAAAAACAAAACCGTTAAATCACTCCTCTATTCAAAAGCTTAAGCTTATAGATTACGAGATATAAACATTAAAGAGTTATTGAGAAATGTAAAACAACATAGAGAATCTCCAACATATATACGTAATATATGATATTACAGGATGTTAATATATCCATCTTATGTTAATTGGTTGTTTGAAGATTAGATGGATAACATAAGCAATGCAAGACATTCCAAGTCCAAAGTTAAAAGCTACAATATAGAATCTATACACAATCTTATGTGGTTCACTAATAGAGAAGAATAGAGACAACAATTTAATTATTAATTAGAGATCAGAATAATATCATATTACAAAGCACGGAAACCATTGTACTTAGTTGTTCAAAACGTTAGATAACATATTCAAGACATTCCAACAAAAACGTATACAATGATCTCTTGTTCTTTCATACTATGTTAAATCACTAATCAAATAGATATATACATATCCATTATTCTTCTAAAACGTTCAAAAACGTCCCTAGAACAATAAAAGAACAGTTATATTTCTATATAGCTAGCGCGGCTGTAGATTATTAATATACTTGGGTAATACTAGAAATTTTTTTTGGTTGAGAGTGAGAAATATATGGAAGTACAACTGTTGGTGGGAAGGGAAGGGACAAGTGTAGGAGAAGGGTTGGTGTGTGGCGAGTATTGTTTTGTTGTAATGATTAAAGGGCACACATGTGAATACAGACTGGGTACCTCATTTGTCTCTCACCAATCCACACATTTTCTATCAACCAATATTAACCCTAAAACTCATCGACGTTTCTTTTTCCGTCTCTAAATTTTGACTTTAGTTTCTATTTAATCTCTAAATTTCAAATAATGTGATAGATTTTAATATAATTTTTAAGTTTCAAAATGTTACAACATTTTTATCAAGAAATTTGAGTTTTGTTTCAATTTGACTCTAAAGTTTCAAAATTATTGTTACATACACTTTAGTTCTTAGGTTTCAAAAAGTTATAATTTTACCTTTTATTTTCGTTTCAATTTGGTTTCGTGGTTAAAGATTTACATTTCTAATTTTGTTTTTTTTCCACTAAATACTCATTTTTTCAATCTTTATAAATAATTTAAAAAGAACTACAATTTCATTAAAGTTGGACTATTATATTTTTCATCATAGTTTAAATTTCACTCCATAAATATTTTAAATTAATTAATAGACATTAACCCTAATTATCGAATAATGTTAATGTTTAATGAAAAATCGAAAGTTTGTAAACGTTTGAAACCTAGAACTCAAGTAAAACAAAATAGAAAATATGATAACATTTTAAAACATACAAACTAGATGAAAACAAAGCTCAAACATTATTCCCGTAAATCCTTCCTTATAATAATAATAAATAATAATAATAATAATAATAATAACAAATATAGTATTTTTATTTAATGATTTTCTCGTGATATATATCAAACAAAATTAATTAATGCATAAATCAATCTGCTCTTCTTTTATCCTATATGTGTGTGTACTCATGCATGCAAATAATTAGAGTAGAAGAGTGATATATGAGATATTTACTGTTGTTATATCCATGATATTATTAAATTTCAATTTACGAGAAGATTGAATAATAATTAATAATGTTTAAACGAAGGATTGGAGAGTTGGAAATTTGTGATTTACATAAGAAGTTGGAATATTATAAATATAGAGAGAGGAATTTATGTAATATGAAAGGAATTCAGAAAGGCACGTGTGGAGAGAGAGAGATAGGGAAGAAAGAAAAAGAAAAAAAGAAGAAGAAAAGAAAAAGTCCCCCGTGAGGAGTGTTTGGAGGCATTCAAAAATCACAACTAAACATCCTTTTGGTTGCTTCCTTTGGCCTTCACTTCTTTCGATGGCCATTTTTCACTCCCATCCGCAATCTTCACGAGCCCCCCTTCCCCTCCACCCCCCCACTATTTTCTTCTCTATACCTATTTTCTCCTTTTTGCCCCTTTTCTTTCTTCTTTTTTCTTTTTTTCTTTTTATACATATTTATACTCAACATTGCCTTCAACGAACCATTCTCACACATTATCTTAATTATAAGGTTTCTTTTTTTATATTACATCTACAACTGATTATGTGAATCTCATTCAAAATATACTTCACTTATCCATCCTACTGTTGTTATACAATAAAAAGATTTCAAAAGTGTCAAATCATTTTTCACACGTCGTCATTGAGTTATTTCATATCTTTTATCGTCATTTTAAATTAATTAAGTCAATGATTATTAGGGTTTAAATTTACTCTCTAATTTTTATTCCTTACCAAACAAAAAAATACATTGTAGTTGGTTCAAAATCACTTAAAAACAGTTATGTTAAAACAAACGAGCTAGTTAGTTTTTTTAAATTTGTAAATTAGTTGGTGGAGAATTTAGATGTGAGGAGTGCAACGATTAATAAAATACTCTTATTTAATAACTATTTGGTTTTTGAATTACGTTTTAAAATTAATCTCATAAACACTAATACCTACTTCCACATGTCAATTTATAAAAAAAGAAAAAAAAAAAGTAGTTCAAATAACAGATACATAACTTAGTTGTTATATTTAAATTTGGTCATTAAACTCAACTATTTTCTTTATAAAAAATGAAAATCATTATAATTTCCAAACAATAAATCCAAAAACCAAATTATTATGAAATGCATCTCATTAGAAGTGTTTAGTTCCATTATTTTAGAAAAGAAAAGATTATAAGTATATAATTAAAATAAAGTTAGAACACAGAATTGTACCAAAACTTTTGGCCCACACACATCCAAGTAGAAGTACTTAACTTACCAACAACAAATACATATTAAAGTGTTAATTAAATTTGTTGGATTTCGAATGTACAAACTATAAACTTTAGTACACTTGTAATAATTAATAAGGAATGAATGATTCATTAAAAGAAAAAAAAAAAAAAAAAGTTAACAAACTTGAAATAATAATAAAAATGAAATAGTATATATAGAAGGGTAGTTTAGTAAGTAGAACAGTTGGCAAAGTATAATATATATATATATATTGATTATGCAGTGTCATGTGGGAAGCTAACAAACAGAAAAAAGATCATATAAATTTCAGCCTCCTCCTCATCATACCCTTATAAAACCACACTCCTAACTTTTTATTTCTTTTCATTTTTGTAGATCATATATTACAAAAAAGAAAAAAAGAAAGAAGGAAAAAAAGATATAAAGAGAAACAAAATATTGAAAGAGTTGAATCCATGGTTTCTAGAGAGCACAAGAAGGCTGCAGCTCTTCATGACAACCTCCAATTACTTCGCTCTATTACCAACTCTCATTCTGTAAATATTCTCCTCTCTCTCTTTACTTTTCTTTTAATTATTCCATATCAGAATTTGCATATATAAAAGTAATATAATTTGTGGGTTTTTTCTTTTCTTCTTTTTTCATGAAGAAGAAGGAATGATTTTCTAACACAATTTAAAACAATGGTATTTTGTGTTGTGTGTGGAAGCAGCTAAACAAGGCGTCGATTATAGTGGATGCATCCAAGTATATCGAGGAGCTAAAACAAAAAGTAGAAAGATTGAATCAAGATATATCCACTGTTCAAAATTCAAATCCACTTTCTCATCAATATTCTCCCATGGTATATAAATTTTAATTATTTCAAATAATATCATTTTCTTTTTTTTTGGTTTGTTTCTATATTTTAACTTTAGGAAAATAAAAAGAAAATTAATTAACCATATTATTATTTGTTTTTTTTTTTATATATTTATATAGCAGGTAACAGTGGAAAGGGTAGTAAAGGGATTTTCTATAAATGTATTTTCAGAAAAGAGTTGTCAAGGTCTTCTTGTCTCCATATTAGAAGTGTTTGAAGAGCTTGGACTTAATGTTATTGAAGCTAGGGTTTCTTGTACTCACACTTTCCAATTACAAGCTATTGGAGAAGTAAGATTTTCCATACACCCTTCTTTCTATATTTATATATACATTCTTTTAATCTATTATTACCATCATTTTAATCATTTCTTTTTATTCATCATTTTAATCATTTCTCCATTTCACCCATTCTAATTAATTTCATCCACACATTATACTATACAATACTATTTTTTTTCAAATATAGTAAAATAAACTAAGATATTTATAAATATAACAAAATATAAAAAATGGTAGATTAAGAAATTGTGTGTTATATATATTTATAAAAAAAAAATGTCATTTAGGAGGAATTTCCAAAATTAACCTTAGGTAATTGAATTTTGGATGTAAATAATGAATATAATGATAGACTTCAAATGAGATTAATGTTGGGTTTTTGTTTGGGTAGATTGAGGAAGAAGGAGACGAAGGCATTGATGCACAAACTGTGAAAGAAGCAGTAGTTCAAGCAATAAAGAGCTGGAGCCAAAATGGTGAACAAGATTAATAAATCAAATCTCTACAAGAAGGAGAATTAATTATTTCCCCCCCAGAAAAAAAAAAAAAAACCCTTAATTATTTCTCCAACTTGTTTTAATCGCGGCGTTTTTTTAAAAAAATTTATTATTATCTCTATCTGTTTGTAATGTGGTAAAAATTAATCAATGGAAAAACCGATTGATTAATGTTCTTCAAATTAAATGGAAAGATAATAATAACCAAATATATTGTACTCTTTTTTTAAAAGAAAATTCAAGTTCGTAAGTTTTTGCTAGTAGAGAATAATGAGCATGGGTTTTTGAAAAATCATGAACTGCGTCACTTTTGGAGTTGAAGTACGAAGGAGAAACAATATCTTTTTTTTCTTATTCTCTTTATTAATTTTCTTTTTGAGCTTATTAAAGGGTGGGAGGGTTTTTCATCATTACAAAACTGATATCTTTTCATCAAAAGTACGTAGAAATAAATAAAGAAAATTTTAGTTTTTTATTTGGACTTTGGGAGAGTTAAAACTGAAAATATATATAAAGAAAAATTAGAAAAATGAGTTCTTCCAAGAATTGTGGGTATATGATTTTACTGTTCATATTTTACTATTTATTATAAGTATTAAAGGATGTTGGTCGAAGCAGAAACAAGAGAGATTGATTATTTATTTATGAGGAAATATGATTTTTAATTTTATTACAATGCTAATTTCTGCGAACATAGAAAAACCATTTCACGTGAAAAAAGAGTATTTATATTGACGACAAACTTTCATTTTGGTTACCATTCTTCTGACACTTTTCTCTTGTTCTTTCTTAAATTTTTAGTATCATACTTCCATCTTTCTAAGCCTGAAATGTGGCCAGTTATTAAAACAAAAATCATAGTATTGAGATATATGTACTTTTTAATAAAAGTTTGAAAGTGATTTTAATACGTTTAAAATCAGTTTTTAAAAAATATATATATATAATTCATTTTTTTGAGTGATTATAAAAAACAACAAAGGACCAACCTAATCAACAAACAAATAATTTAATTTTTATATCATCTTGATTGATTTACGGATTAACACTATGTTTCAACTCGTTTACTTTTATGATTAAGAGAAAAATATTATTATTTTGTGTTGGTTGTTCTATTTAGACAAAAAGTTTTATAAATCAGGTTAATATAATTAGTTTTTCTTATGTTTACAAGTGATTTAGTTTAATTAAAAATATACTTAAGTGCTTAGTTTGTTTTTAAAGGAAATTTTAGAATCATTCCATGACTAAAAAATATTACATTTGAGATTGAACAAAATTAGTGATCAGTTGTAGACAAACATTATACAAGAGAAAAAATGCTACAAAAGATAAATATTTAAAGAGGGAAAACAATTTCAAGAAATAAATTGAACAGAGATATAGAGAATTCGAATATGAAAAATAATATGAAGTCAGAATATATTATCAAAACTTTGAAGATCATAAATAGAAAAATAAAACTTGAAAGGGACTAAATGGAATTTATCCTTTAAAAATAAAAGATAAATTTTGATCCATATTTAAGATTTCTTCCTTAGTAAAGGATTGCATGCACGAACATCATTACAAAAAAAAAAAAAAAAAAAAAAAATCGCTTCAAGGATAGTCATAAGGTTGCACTCATATAGACATGAAGTCATGCTCTCACCGAATTAAAATGATAGATAACAATACATCAAATTTTTTGGTGCATATAAATATTTGCACCAACATAAAACAATGTTAGTCAAAATAGAATCAGAGATCATATATTCATATTCGAATTGTTACACATACACTATTACAAGAACACATTAATCCAGCTAAGAAAGCAAGCAAAAAATTAAATAAATGATCTCAACACTCAACACACTGTTATTAATTAAAAAAAATAGCACTAATACAAATTAGAAAATCAGAATTTATTATTGTTTGAAGGGGTTAATCCACGTACACACAAAACCTTTTAATTACATTAATTAGTGCATAACAGAATATAAATAAATTTATTAATGAGATTATAATGAGTTGATTTAAACTAAAAAGGCCTCGTGAATGGGGAGATATTAATTATTTGATGATGCATTAATGAAAAAGAAATAATGAAAGACGATGATGAGTAGTTTAAGTATTGAAATTAAGATATGCATATGAGAAGGTGAGTTTCATTTCCAGGAAACATGGAAATGGTTTAATTTTTTTTTACTGGAATATATAAATAATTATAAGGATTTGTATAATTAATAATAATTAAGTAGAGAGGGATCCCATAATGAAAAGGACAGGGTGTCTAAGTAATTAATTAATTAATTAAACTATTAAAGCCTATGAACAAACCCTATCTAATTAGGGTCTATGAGAATGAGATTAGAGTTTAAACAATTTAATTAGGCGTAGCCCTAACATAATTATGTAGGGGACAGTGAAGGATTTTGTGGTCGGTGCAAAATCTAGGATGTAGCTTTCATACATAATTTTATTTAATCAATCTTCATAAATAATAATTATAATAATAGTAATTAAATGCATTTTTTTTCTTCTTTTCTTATTTAACAATCATTTGTATTTTAAAAATGTTTTTGTTTACATGTTCCTTTTAACAACGTCACATCAATTCGATTTGAAGGAAGATTCGTCCAATTGATGACACGATAATTTTTGTCTAAGCCTTCATTGTTTTACCTATGTTTTCATAGGATTTCAAATATACATTTAATATCTACGTTTGTTTTACATATTTTCACTTTTTAAAACTCACTCATATAGATTTTTTCATACAAATACAAATTTAATATGATGTTTTTTTTTATGTTTGGAGGATAAATAATAGAAATATAACTTAATTAATATAAAATTTTCATTACTATTAATTTTAGTTAATTATTAAATATGAATATATTATTTAAACTGGATCAATTTCAAATAATACTTTTACAGTTAATAAATTATTATCGTTAATTATTAATATTCTAATTAATTTATATTAATTTAATTATTGTAATTCCTCTTAATTATTTTCAGTAATTAATTTAATTATGTTTAGTTAAAAGATTTTTTTTATTTTGTTAATTAAGTAACTAATTAACATAACAATAAGTTAAATTTAATTGATATCTACTGTTTAGTTAAATATTTATAAATTAGTTTTATCTTTTACGAATTATTGAATACAAATATTTAGGTTTCACATCAATTATCTTATTCATATATTAAACATTAATTATTCTAAACATTTAAAACTCAAATATTTAAATTTCATATATTTAATATTTGGAAAATAATTTTAAAGAGTAAAATAAATTAAAATATTTATAAGTTATAACAAAATTTTGAATTTTATCAATGAAGCATATCAATGACTATCAGTGATAGAATTTGTTATAGATGGTAAGTATTTTGTAAAATATGTTATTTTTCAAAAAATTTCTTAATATTTTTATCCACAAGTAATATCTACAATTCAAACTCTTAATTTAAAATAGGACAATAAAGTGCTTTTTATATTAAAAATCCTTAAATTATTATTAAATATGATATTATTATTAGTTGAGTTATAATTTCTTTAGTCATGATTAGCTTCTAATTTTTCAATTTTAGAAAATATTGTTTCATCAACCCTGCTTATTCTTTGGTTTATAGTTTTTTTTTTAATTTTTAAATTTAACGATTGGATAAATAAAATATTACAATTTGAAACACAAGTAGAAATTTGTGGATCAACGTCTAGATCTTTAAGATAAATTTAGAAGATCAACGAATGAAACTTTGTAGATCTACCAAACGTCAAGATTTTTTTAAATGGGAGAAAATTCTTTTGAGGAAGAAAAATGATTATAGAAAAGATGTTATCTCTTCAAGTAAAATAATAAATTATCTTATTTATAGATTTATTCTTGGCTATTAGAAAAGTCATGTCTTTTTCTATAATTTAGTTATTAGTATTTTCATGAAGTGATGCATCCATTCATGAAGAAATACAAACAATTCACTTATGATGTATTGATTCATGAAGAAACACACACTTAATCATTTATTCCAATATAAGATTTATTAATTTTATTTTAATTGATGGCACTTTGAAATCGAACAAATTAAGAGAATGTAGATACTTTATTTAGTTTTTAGTTCTTAAAATTAAATTTATAAAACTATAGTTGTATGAGTTTTTTTAAACTGTCAACTTTCAAAATCCATATCATTTTTTGTTTTTAAATTGGAAAAATAAATTTAGAACCATGCATTTGATGAAAGCTACACTTTAGTAAATTGAATTTACCATTGTGTATTTCTTTTTCTTTTTTCTTTTTGGGCAAGTTTTTTCCATAACTATTATGGTTATGTATTGTTGGCAATGATAATTGGTGTTTTATTTCTTTTTAATATTTATATCATTTAAAATTATCAAATTAGATATTGAGAACACTTCATTGATAATACTTCATTGTCACAGGTTCAATATTTACCGAAATTGGTGCGTAAAAAATAAAATTATGTTAGAATATTTGTGAGTTCGTCTTCAAAAGTCAAGATGATTATTTTATTTGTTCAGTTCGTTTAAGGAAAGTTTGTGAAGAATATTATGATGGAAAAATGATTTTATTTGGTTCCTTTTTTAAAAAGATTATTCTCGTTGAGAAAATGTTGTGAAGAATATTCTAATCGAAAAAAATATTTTATTTGGTTTCTTTTGAAAAATATATATATATTTTTATTAAAGATTTGTTGTTGAGTTTATAATGCTTGTATGGGGTTTATTCTGTGCGCTTTTAATTTTGAAAAAAACATGGAGAGAAACGTGTGATTGCACAAGAGGAAAACAGTTTTATGAGGGACGACTTCGTGTTTAAACAGTCAGTTATTCATAAGAATCTGAAGTGTGCGTGTTTTTCTGTAAGATTGAGAGAAACGTTGTTGTTGTAGAAGAAGACAGTTTTTGTTGTTGTAGAAGAAGACAGTTCTTGTTGTTGTAGAAGAAGACAGTTTCATAAAGAACGACCTCATGATTAAACATGTAGTTATTGATAAGAATCAGAAGCATGTAAGTCCTCTCTTAATGTTGTGATTTATTGTTGATACTTGTTTCAACTACTGTTTAGCATGAGTTTACAACATCCGAAGTTCAAACTTCTGTAGTATGATGATTTAAAAAAACTTTTGTTTACGTCTTGAAGAATGACATAATTCAGGGGGAGTTACTCCAGTTGACTACCTTAATGAACTGATTGATGAGAAACTTGATTAAGAGGGAGATTTTGGTTAGTCAAATCTATCTTTGAATAAGTTTAATGATAGAATTACTTTCTGTAATGATGTATCACTGATAGTATTGAGTGAAGATTAGTGGTGTTAAACTCTGTACTAGAAATAATAGTAAGTTGATTATGATTTATATATCAAAGAAATAAAATATCTGATCTCGGGTCCAAGGACTCCCCAGACATAGATGTTGTATCATCGAACTGGATTAACAATGCTTGTTGTTTCATTGTTAGCTATTCTTATTATTGGCTATATGTGGTTTCATCTTTATTTACTATTGTTGTCACTTTTACCGTTTCATCAATTAGAAAATTAAAAATAAGATTTAAAACCGAATACATGTATGTAGAAAGAGAATGAGATTGGATGGATGAATCCATGCATAGTGATAGAGCACAATGTCCCTCGCCCTTATTCGTACTGGAGGTGTGTTAGTATTGTATTGTATTTTATTTTTGTTTTGTTTTTATATTATCAACCTTAGTTAATTTAATTGAATCTTTCATCTAGGTTAGTATTTAATTTATTTGAATATTATAGACTTTGTATTTGATGATTTTTATGATGACTCCAACTAAATTAATTATTTAAAAAAGAAGTGACCTAGATACTTAAAAAATAGTGAAATTAGTAATTAATTAGATGGATTCAACAATATTACTAATATGGTACAAATTATAAATAATAAGCATTAATAATAAGCTGTGAAGGAATAAGAAGATTAAAAATTGTGCATTTTATAATTATATGTAGTAAAGAAATATTATAAAAATAGAAAGTAAGGGTTATAAGGAAAAGAAAAAAAAAGAAGAGAATGGAAAAACACATCAGACATGTGAGTTTTGTATTAACAATTACACAAAAATAAAATTAATTAGGTATTTTGGGCAATTCTCACCACACCAACCACAGGTCCACAGCTGTGCAAAAGCGCGTCAATTTCTTTTCTTTTTCTTCCTTTTGTAATATATTGCAATTGTGGGCCCACCCACCTCTTATATATTTATGTCCATTCACTTACTTTTTTCTTTTCTTTTCTTCTCTTTTTTAATTCTTTCTAAATTAGGAGGTCCTATTTAAACCCATAATAATCCTTGAGTTATACATAATAATAAGACTTTGTGGGACAAGTTTTAATATAAGTTACATTTGATTCCTCTCATGTATTCCAATCTGATTCAAAGTGCCTCTACCACAACCCAAGCTGAGGGCCACCTTCATAAATTTGTCAAATGGTTCAAAAACTAACCTAACCCTAAACCCTATAAAAATAAGCCATTGAGGCTTTGTCAATTAAGTAATTTACCAGACATTCAATTCTATACTTCTTCCATCATTATCTTTTCCTCCAGAATACAACTCAATGTTTCAATTAAAATTTTATTATTTCTTTCAAATAAAACTAATGGTTCCTCCTTTACATGCAAATTAAAGCAATGTTTTTGATTGGTGGTGCTTTGTAAATGGTTGAATAATAATCCAAATTTTGAATCAAGCACGTGAATTAATTAGGTCTATTCTTTCTAGCATCCATTAAAGAAGCTCTAGTAATCTGGACAGAGAGATGAGGATTCTTGAGAGCAAAGGCTTCAAATCCAGATGAAAACACAATCTCCTCCATATTTCTAACAATGAAATCCAACGCACTCTCCTTCAACGCTCTACAAGAACAAACTTCCGCAACTTCCAATACATCCAAAGCACTCTCACAATTCAACCATTTCAACATATACCTCTCGCAAAATGTCTGCAAATACGGAATCTCGTATTTATCCCCCGCCAAGGCCAACGAATACACGTGCTTCTTCACTTTCTCCTCCCCCAAATCCCCGCTGTACAGAAACTCCATCAGCGATTCCAGCTCCTCGTGGCTCAACTCCGGCAGCGTGATCGTGGAGTTGGTTGGAGCAGCCTTGCATCCGTCTGAATCGAGTATGTTTTTGAAGATTTCGGATCGTGTGGCCTGAAATTGGAGGGAAATTAAATTATTATATTGTAGTGTGCAGATTTAGATAGAAGAAAGAAGGTGAGGATGTATTTGAGTTTTTTTTTTTTTTTTTGTCTTTTATTACCAGGAGGGCTCTGTGAGCGGAAATGGAAGGGGAGGCGGGTGATCCGTGGTTGAGTTGAATATCGGTGTGGATTTGGAGGCGGAATGCGGCCGTGAACTGGGCAAGGAAATTGATTTTATCTTCTAATTCATCTTCTCTGTTTTTCAACTCTATTATCCATTTTGAAGCATGAGTGAGTGTCTGTAAGAAGTAGAGATCCATTAGTCTTCAGTTTTAGATTTCTATTAATAACTCATTTAAATTCAAATCCTTCATTTTATTAATGGCAATTTGAAAATTTAGATCAATCTCTTGAGTTTCATGGTAGGTGGTATGTCCTTGAATGAACACCACCCAACACATTGTTGTGGTGCTTTTATCAACTTCAACTGTACTCTAATCTCTATCAAACTCACTCCACCAACAACCCCATCTTTCTTTATTCTATGCCTTTTCTTTTTTGTTTTAACTACTATTCCCAAACAAAATTGTTATTCAAGATAAATGTTCTTTTTATCTATTTTTTTTATCCATAATTTAAAAAACTAAGGAAATTTTCTTTTTTTTTTAAACCTATATTTGGTAACATAATAAAGGGAAAGTGCACCCAAAATTATGTGTTCCTTGTAAGTTGTAAAATTTGTTCGTATTCATTGTAGTTGTCCGTACATTTTTTGTTCATGGACTAAAGGCCCATTTAATATCTACCCAAAGCTACGCTTTTTTAAGAAAAATACCACATATCTCATCTTTGTCATAAACTTAAATTAACTTCTAATTTAAAAAAAAAAAAAAAAAAAAAAACGATTCCATTAAAATCAAACAAGTCTAATCTATATATATGCAGAAATAAGTCCACAAAATCGATATAATTCATTTTTGTTCTTTTATCTCAAAATTAAAAATATACAATACCATAAAAATGTATATACATTGTCAACCTAATAAGACATTTTAGTTTCATTGAATCCTCGAAATATTATTAAACTTTAATTCTGTGCTTAACAAATCTAATAAATTCTTAACCTTTCAATTGTGTATCAAATATTACATTTATCTTTTAATATTTATATCTACCTCCAAAGTTTTTTTAAAAGATAATGTAGAGTAAGTCAATAAAGGTAAAAATTTGAAAGAATAAAGCACAAAGTAAAAACTTCATTAATTGTCAAACAAATTTATAATATATAACAAAAAGGAAAAAAGATCAAAGTGAGAGAAGCAAATGTGAAGTGTAAGAGTTGAAAAGAAATAGAGAAAAGCAAAGAACTTGCCTTACAGGACGATCCAATTGGGGTTACAGGAGAGACATTATTATTAGTTGGTTTACGATCATTTTGAAGCTTGTTTATCAAATTTATGATACACTTTGCTCCGTCGTAACACGACATACAAATGGTGTTTCGTGGCGGCCGGAGTATAACCGGAAGTGAGCTGCAGATTGAGCAGTCCATATGACTCAAAAAACCCCCCCTTCAAAATTAATCAGCAGGAACAAGATGGGGGTTCAATAATTTGAAACACAATGTCTTGGGTTTAAAGAAAGAGAGAAGTGTTAGTTGTCTATTTTTAAACAAATAAATTGTTATATTTATTTGGTGCTCTCAACTTAAAGGAATCTAGAAAAAGAAAGAAATAAATAAGTAAATAAATTGTTGGAAGTGTTGAGTTTGTTAAATAATGTTTTGTTTGTTGGTTTATCCTGTAAATGATAAAGGAAGAATCTAATTGAATGATTGCCTTAAATGGGTTTTGATTTGTATTTGTATTTGTATTTTAAACAATTAATTTCTTTATGGGAGTGCAATGACTACCTTGCCCTTCAACTGGTGAGGAGGTTTGTTGGGAGTAGGTGGGTAAATGAGGGAGAAATAATGAAAGATTTGTTTGAGTGTGTTTTAAATAAATGGGAAGAGAAAATAATGGTTGGGAAGTGGAAAACGACTTTCCAACCTCACTCACACCCTATACCTTTGAGGCAATCACGTCTTCTCCAAAAGTTACTTCCTTTCTTTCAATTTCTATTCAGGTTGGTTTTCGAATTTTAATATGCTTCAAATTTGTCTGTTAATCAACCTTTCCCTTTCATATGTGATGTTGTATGTTGACGCCCCAAACTTACTTACACACCTTTTACCACTTTCAATCCTCTCTTTTTTAGTTCGGTCGTGTCGATGGAGTTGACTTACAAGAATATATGCTTATACTAGTTTAGTAAGAAAAGATGGTATGTGGTTTAGCACATAACACAATATCAAACACGAATATTAACAAACAATCGTGTGACAACAAGCCTGTTTATAAAAGCAAATAGAAAAAAGAAAAGACACAAAGATTGATAACTTAGTTCGATGCATAATCATCTACGTCTAGGAGATAATGTACTCGATAAAACAAAATTTTACTATGTAAAGAGTTTAACATAATTATAACAAAAGTACTTATCTGGCGGACTCCCACTTTGGTGCTCACGTATAACTTTCTCTTCAATTTCAACTTAAGCTCTTTGTAAGTTTGAGTTCCCCTAATATGGTTATAAACGTTGGAAATATATTTTGGAGAGAATAATTATTATTTGCAAGAGAATAAGGAAGACATATAATAAATGTAGAAGAATAAAAGATCCACAAATTCTACAATTCAGGAAGAATATAAGGAAAATGTATTTTGTTGAAGTTGTTGTCCGTCAGTACCAATGTTCTTGACAATATCGTTGACATGTGTTGACCAATGTGTTAATTACTCAAGTTATGTCTTTAATAAAATCAGCCAACTACATTGTAATAACATATAATATCAAGTTAAATTCATTATGATGTTTATAAACCGTTGAGAATTGCTTATCCCTTGGGATCATTGTTGTGGAGCTATTTAATAAGGTTCATTATCTTCTTTACTTGCGGCCCACGGATCGTGCAATATCAACTGTGCCAAAAAAATAGTTATGACTCTCGAGGTTGAACTTGACTTAGTTATTTCTCATTTTGTGAAACTCTACAAGCTTGTCATTTTTACCTAAAACTTGAGTGTATGACTTTCTCTTTTGGAATGCATAAACTCTCTGCGCAAACATTTCAATTCTTTGAGCATGAGCCTTGCCTTAGGAAGCCCTCAATCGATTGTATCTTTTAGTTGTTGATATATCACGATATGTAAGATGGTACAAATATGTGACACGTTAACTAAAACTTATAAATAAATTTTCAACTAAAATATTTATGTACATCGAACAAGGAGCAAAAATAACTCCCCACAACTTTATTTCATGCATGCCTCACATTTAATTTGAATATTTCTCATCTCTACAAATTTTTTCGTATAATTTCATAGGTACTAGAATATGGTATAATATTAAAGGGTTAGTTGTAAATTTAGCAATCAGATTCAAAATAATTAAGTATATAACAACCTTTTAAATTTTTTTGCAAATATAGCAAAATTTGTCAAATTCTATCAATGATTGAAGTCTATCACCGATAGACCATGTTGCAAATATTGGTCTATCATTGATAAACCATACGAGTCTATCATCAATACAAATCTATCAGCGATAATTTTGCTATATTTACAATTTTTTTTAAATATTATTATATCTTTAATTATTATTCCTAAACTAAAACTTATGCAAGTCTATTTTCAAATTTTTAATAAAAAAAAATGAACTATCTCAGTGATGCACTCGAACAAGAGAAATCAAAAAAATTTCTTCAAAGAATTTTTTAAAATTTAAGAAAAATCTCGGGTCTAACTAAAATTATTAATGATGTTTGTCGGTTTATATGATCAGTAAAATAATGAAAAAAATCCTCTTAAAAAAAATCTCTTAATCATTTATTATTCCAAACACAATTTATCCTCAATTTTGTTGAGACGTGTTTCCCTTAAGAAAAAAGGCATATTTTAAAACTTCAAAGAACTTTAGGGCGTAACTAGAGCAAGGTTTAATTTATTTTTTAATAATTTTTTTAGGGAGGAGCAAAATGGTAATGAAGTGTGAAATCATTGTGTCGAACCAACAAGAGTACCACAGTGGTATTAGAAATTTAGGGCAGTGAAATATATGCTACTTAATTAAGAGTTGGAAAAATACATTGATACCAAGCTTTAGAACTTAGGCCATTATTCAATGGCTACAGACGATGCATTAATTAAAACTTAATAATCTTTCATCAATATCCTTAATTTAATTTACACAAAATGATTCATCCTTCATCCCTCCTTTAGAACAATACCACTCTCCGCTTATCCATTCTTTCATTTCCCTCCCCCAGAAGCCGGAGGAGCTTCAGATCGGTCCCTTCCAATTTTGTTGTCGTAGTAGTGGTAGACGGCCGCGCCGGAAAGAACCGCTAAGGTCAATGCCTGAGCATGCATCCTAATTACAAACAAAACCAAATTAATATTTCATTCTCAATTTGAATAAGAAAAAGAGAATGGGAAAAATAGTTACACTACGACTATTTTATTCTGTATCGTAATACTCTATACTCATGGGATATATGGGACATACACTATTTTATTCTGCACAATACTAAATGTAGAGAAGAGAAGAGTAATTTGAGGTATTAAACCTGGCATGAATAAGGCGGAGACTTGGCTTGAGGGGAGTTCTTGATCTGGTATAGGCCAGCGATGCTCCAATCCCAGATGCCCACAGAGCTCCTATATGTATAACCCAAAAACAAAGTGATTAGATTTAGAAAGAGAGTAAAGAAAAAAGATTGGGAAATGAGGAAGAAGAGCAGTAGTAACTAATAAGTACCAATGGTGGTGAGTTTGTGTTCTGAAACCCAAGCTTGAATAGCTTCCATTGTTGTTGCTGCTGCTGCTGCTGCTGCTTACTGAACAAAAACACAAATGAGTTTGATGGAGAAGATAACAATGAGGAGAGAACTAAAAACATTAAGTGTATATATATATACACTTGGACAGCCCCTTGGTTCAACAGAGCATTCCTCGGTTTTAGTTGGAAACAAGAGGCTTTTCCATTTCCGGTTTCTTGTCAAAATTAGATATATCCAACTCTAATCCTGGGTTTCTCCCAATCCACCTTACCTTTTCTACTTTTTTCTTTCTTACCACTCTCATTTGGGATATAATTATATATTATAATAATAATTACCTTTATTTATTTATTATTATTTGATCTAAATATAAATATTAATAAGCAGTGGCGATAAACTTAGCATTATTAACTTCTAGTCACGATTAATACAATTACGCACCGTCAACTCAATACACTCACTTGAATGTCATGTCATGTATCCAGTACACTACTTAAAATAAACGTTTACTCGGTACACAACTTCACCACTTTATTTGTTACTATACTTTTTCACCCATCCTATTGTTGACAATAGAAAAAAAAATCGTTCATATATAATAAAATTAAAATTGAAAGTATGATAATTATGATGCATCGACCTACGTGGTTTTTTCCTATTGAAGTAATTCTCTTTTGTTTGTTCTTGAGAACAGATTGATAAAGATGTATAATAAACATAATCAATGTTCAAGCTATAATTTTTAATACATTAGTACTTAACAAGTGCGATGCTCGTGATATTTCAAAAAAAAATCTATATTATGATTTGTCACATTAATTTTTGATTATTTTTTTTAGATTCCCTTTAAAAATTTAGGTAAAAAAATTGAAGAAATAAAAGAAATTGCTAAAATAATAGAACGGGTATAAGAATGGTAGATTAATTATTAAAGATGATATCATTGAATATAGAAGAAAAAATACAAAGAGGAAAGAAAATAAACATAAAGTTCAAAATAAAGAAAAAGAAACAAAACATAGTGTTGATATATATATATATATATATATATATATATATATATATATATATAGTAATTAATTGTAGAAGTGAGAAATTTAATAAGTTTTCAAACACTTCATATTATAAACTAGAAAATTTCTACTACGAATTAAAAACATTGAAATAAAAAAAAGTTAACCTAAAAGAAAAAATGGAAAATGTGAGAATATTAAGATTTTTGTATTTGACAGTTAAGATATTCAAGTTTAAGGCGAGTTATGTAAAACATAATATTTAAGAAAAGAGACAATGTAATTAATACAAAATTTCTTAAATTATAAAAAATATTTTTTTAAAAAAGTAGGTTACTTTGATATTAAAATATATCATAAAATAAAGGACTACTCTACATTATTTGTAATTATTGTAGCAAGAAGAAGAATATATCAATAAATAAAAAATGAAGAACATAAAAGATTCTAAAAAGCACCTAAGTTTTACTATGACTTTCAAAACCACGTAAAATGTGCAAAAGAGTGTTTAACCAACCCTTTGACTTTGAAAACAACATACAAAAGGGGTAGCTCAGTCAAACTTTGTCAATGAAACCATGTGAAAAAAGTTCTTAAAAAGTATCTAATTAATTGAAATATTTGGAGATGATGATTGGTTTGATTGTCTTAAAACCAAAGCTAGCATCTACATGTGCTGAAGACCAAAATATGGTTCAAATTTTCCATTTCCAATTTATAAATATATATATATATATATATATCAAACGAGGCAAATTAGGCTACTAATGGTTAATACCACTAGTGGAATATTAGTACAACATGTGTCTAGATATTATGATATTTGGGGGGAAATCACCTAAAAAGCATAATTCAAAATCCCAAGGCTTTTATTTGCGGCATTGTATTTGATTTTTGAGATGTGGTTTTAGTGGGAAACTAGGGGACCTCATACAATTAACATACACTCTCTCCACCCTTTTTGACATGCTTTTCATTTAATAAATGTTAATGCCTTGCTTTTATATTGGCTTTCTGAAAAAGCTCAAGAATGTTAAGATTTTATTCCAAGCTTTGATTCCTATTTTCATCCATTATACAATTTCTTAAATAGGAAATTGATATTTAAATAAATTCTTCGACATATTACAATTTTTAATATTTATTACACTTTTTAAATTTTAAATTTTTATTAAGTATAAAATTAAAGTTTGTAGATACATTTTAAAATTATGTAATCATGGCTCTTGATGTTATACAATATGTCCTAAAACGATTAGTAACAACAATAAAATTGGTAAAAAGTAAAACAAAAACACATACATGGTTGATAACCTATTTTGATGTTGCAACATCCACGTTTGGAAAACAACGAACCTATGAAAGATAATTCACTAATATCAATGAGTTGAGCAATCACATTGATGTATTTATCTGTAGACTCTCAAGATTACAAAATAACCATAGAGTCAATTGACATGACACTTGGACTCTCCCTAGATTTGAGTCTTAGTCTCTGCAATACTTAGTTCCCCATAAGTAGTTGTTATCGGTGAACATGCAGTTAGGATGCCCTAAGTGAATAAAATGTCTTCTATCTTGATGCATCTTTTCTTCTTGTAGATTTTAAATTACCACTTTGTAGGTTTTAAAAGCTTAATTAGTCTTCAAATCTCTATTGCATATGTTCAGGTGTTTGGAAGGAAGTATATTGAAGTTTTCCTTTAAAAGAATGATCAGAACACCACTACTCGTTGATGTCACTATTAGATTGTAGATTCTTCTTAATAATATTGATGGAGTAGCTTGATTATAATGAAAAGATGGAAAGCCTTTGAATCTATTTCGTGATAGTCATGAAGTAGTGTAGAGGGTCTGAGATTGATCCCAATGTCAACAAGAACAAACAGATATGGTCTTTGGGAAGCTTGACAATTGGTCATGAGTGTAGGGAGAGGGTTTGAGGGCCATTTTGGGATTATCTTAGGAGTGGAGTGGAGTGATATTGGTTGTTTCTTCAACTGTGAAGTGATTGATGTAAAAGATTATCTTGATTTTTAATAACTGATAGAAAAAAAAAAAAAAAGGTTGGAGGAAAAAGATTTTTAGCAAATTGGGAACATACTGATTTTATGGTTATCTGTAAATCCTAACTTTGTCGTTGATTTTAGTATATTTCGTAGATTGAAAGCACATTGTATTTTAATGCATCGATCTAGAAAAAAGTGGTTGGATTTAGAAAATATAGTGCAACAAATTTCTCCTTAAATTAATAGAATATCTCAAATTCAATTGAAACTCATAAGTTTGCCACATTATGCACCTTAACTACATCAATGCATAATAAAAAATACATGCAAGCTTTTAATTATGTTTCAAAAGTCTAGTGGTAGAAATGTAATCCTTTCCTGACAGTCAATTCACAATTAAAGCCGATCCTAAACAGTAAAGAAACATCATATATCATATATCTTAATTAATAAAATTAACAATTGGCTTTCATTCAAAAATTCTCCCAAATTAACCTTGATGGAAAAAATTTATCATTTAAATCTTCAAGATTTGCCAAATGAACTTTCAAAGGCATGAATCCAAAATCAATTCCAAGATAAACCTTTTTTTTTTTCTTCTTTCTGTATTCCGACGATATTTATAGACCCAAATAATGATACTAATATTTATCATTATTATTTCCTTTTCCTTTTAGGATATATATACATACATACATATATATATATATATTTATTCTCATTATCCTTTTTCAATAGATTTGTTAAATATACAAAATCTTAGACATTTATAACCATAAATAATAATAATAATACTTTTTATTATTATATTATTCTCTCACCAAAATATACAATAAACATATATATTTATTTAAATCATTATTCTCTCTTAATTTAATATCATATAATTAACTTTACTTTTCCAACTAAATAAAATTCATTTTTTTTCTCAATTAAATATTCCATCAAATCAACTTTTGTCTTTCCAAAATAAGTATATTTTCCAAAAATCAAATCTTCTCTCTCTCTCCATTAAATCCCACCAAATCCAATCAACCTTATTCTTTTACCAAAACAATTATAATTTTACAAATAATTATATTTCTCTCCAAATAATTGTCCTCCCACAAATAATTTATCTTTGTTATCTACAAAATACAATATTTTTCTCTTCAATAATTATATTTTAACAAATATATAATTTTTTTTTTCTTTTTCATACATACATACATACATACAATTATCAAATCTTCAACCAAATTTCCACTATTCAATTTAATTAGATAACATCCAAATTATTTAATAAATTTTAACTTCCATAAAACCAAATAATTTTCACAACTTTACTTAAACCTCCTAACATACAATTAAATCAAATTTTCAACAAACACCATAAATTCAAATCCTCTAATTTATTAAATATTCATCCAACAAATATCTAATTAATTTCAATGTCCACAAAATCAAATTGTTGAAATCAAAATAACACTCAATAAGTTAATTTTAATTAAACAAAACTAAATAACTATCTCCAAAAATTATCTTAATTTTTCGTGGCTTTACAATATGTTCCATTTTTATCTTCGTTTCAAGAATTTATATAATGCATTCAAGGTAAACTTTTTCCGTTCACCAATTTATATCTGTCTTTTTTCGTAATTTTTGACTCTGTATCAGCAAATGCGGCTGAAAGTAAACATATTTGAATATTGAACTACCCATCATCCAGTATTTAATGATTCTAAGCGGTGAATTAAATAGAAAATACAATGTGTTTTATATTCACATTTTTTATTTTCTGAATGATAATTTTTTTTAAAAAAAATCTTTAAAATTTAAGTATAGTTAATACACTAATTTTTTTCCTTATTTGTTGTATTCCAATTCCAAGTTATGTATTTATTTCACTTATATTAGAACTGTAAATCAATGGACAAGATGATTCAAATCGTAATTTATTTTTCTTTTAATTTATATAAAAAAAGTATTGTTTATTTATTAATAGTTTATAAATTTAATTTGAAGTGATTAGGATTTTATTGAGTTTTATATTAATAATAATTTGTTATGGTGGATTATATTGTTGAGATTTTGTTGATTTATATTAATAATGTGTTGTTTTTTTAAAATTTGAGATTTTTTTTTAATTAAATGGTAAGTTTAGTTTTTTTTTGTTATGATAATTTCGTTTTATGTAACAATTTTAATTTTTTTATTAAAAATATTTTTTTTGACATTTTAAATTTGTTTTAGGCATATGTTGTTACTTTTTTTAAAGGAGGATAAATTACCTGTCCTCAGGTCTTGCGAGGAATCTGTCGTCTACCCATGTATTTTATTGAAATGGACATGGAGATGAAGAAAATGAAGTTGGACGGAATTGAGGGAGGAAATTAGGAATAGTTAGTGTTTTACTTGGAGGTTTTTTTTTTTAAATATTGATTTGATTTGGAATGTCTGATTAAAAATATTTTTTTCATTTTCAAAATTTTCATATTAATAATTAAAATAAAATTTTCCATTTATCCAAACTAAACCTTTAAATTTGCTATTTTTATAGTTAAGGTGCCTCATCTCTTATATGGATCAAATGAGGCCCAAGACGCAAATTAAGGCCCATAGCATTGGCCCATCGGACGCCACCAGAAGATTCCCCCAGAAGCCACAAGCGCCAGCCACCGGTTCTTTCAATTCATTTCACGGTGAACATCTTTCCCACTCTCAAATCTTCTACTCGAAATTTCAACTTCAACACTATTTTCCCGCCACCGTCACTGCAACCTTCCTCTCTTCAAAATTCTTCACCATGGAAATTATGGAATACCTTCTTCTCCCTCTTTGAAATGGGAAGGACCGGAGCAGATGGAATCCCATAAACGAAATCTCAGAGCTCGAAAACCCCTCGCCGATTGTACCAATACAATCCTCTCCTCCCAATCGCCCGCTTCCAATTTCTCCGCATCTATCAAACCCCGCAAGCGTGTAAGCAAATCTGCGGTTAAAGATGTTGCCAACAACGAGAAGAAACGCGAATCAGTTCTTGCTTCTGAATCTACATCCGTTAATTTGCGAGCTTCAAACCCTAGCTCCGATTTTCTTCCTACAGAACCTACTTCTGATGTTCCCACTGCAGAACCAAACCCTAGTTTTGATTCTCTTCCTTCAGAACCTAGTTCTAGTCGTTTCCCTACGGAACTCGCCACTCCTCCTCGGCCTTCAGATTTGCCCTCTAGTTCGGGTAATTTTACTTTCTGGTATTCGTTGCTGCGTTATGATTTTGGTGTTTGTCCTTGTTTCTCTTTGTGGGATTACTGCTACTCTAAGCTTTAGTTACTTCAAATAGGAATTTAGTTTACTTGAAATACTACGTTGGAATTTTTAGGATTTCAAGCTATTTTGGGATTCGTTAAACATTTTAAGTAGAGAAGATTTGCTGTTTTACTGTCATGTTCTTGTGTGCGGTGTTGAAATTTCTGCGTGGGGGAAGATTATTCTTCTGAATATCAATATTGGGATGTTGTTATCTTCAATTTTTCCATGGCTTGAAGTATCGATATTATATTATGCTTTAATATCAGGAACAGATGGTGTTTCGGAGCCCCAGACAGTCTACAGTCGAAGGCACCCTTCGAATAAAAGAAAAAGCGTTGAGAAAGCACTTGAACCATTTATTTTTTATACCGCATCAAAAATCCAAAATGGGTATGAAGCTCGTTGCACTCTTCCTTCTTTTTGTGAGAGAATTTCTTGTATATTTAAACCTTTGATACGTTTGGTGGATTGAATTCCTTGAATCAAAGGGATTTAATCATAGGTTCATAATGTTACTGGGCTATTAGGAGTCCAATGGTTGTTTAGTTTCAAAGGAGCAAGTTACTTGCTCTCTGCAATAATTTTCAACCTGGCTCTCCCCTGCCCTGCTTTTGTAAAAAAAATTAAGCAGTTATGTATCCTGGGTTTATGCGTTGCCTTGGACTATTTTAACAATTACTAGTCTGGGTTGATCTTGTGTTGCTTTGACACTGGCTTTATCTACATTGTTGAAGAATTGCTGCTACCCAAAACAGGATTTGTCAACATTTTTCCTGTTTTATTTTTGTTGGTTAATTTGTTGCGCCTCAATTGTGTGACTGCTTTGGATATGAAAAGGTTTGGTATGTTGAGGCTTTCATATTTGTAACTTGTAGATGATAGCACTAATACTACAATGTTTTTTCCCCTAAAGATATGGATGAATGGATACAAGAAATCTTTCTTCTAATTCCTCTTTAACGGCTTTTTACTCATTTTATGTTAATTGTTCTCTTGCTTTTATGCAGAGGTAGAATAAGAGATGACAACAATAGCCCATCGAAAGCAAGGACTGTTCCTTGCAATAAGGTTTGTCTGAAAATATAGACGGCCCTTTTTTTATCTGTTGATCTAAATTTGGGGCATACGTGTGTTGTATCCTTATCTTTGCTCCTTGATAAGGATAATATGCGATGCTTGTTTAGGCCGTAATTTGATGCTTGTTTTTGAAGTCAGCAAAATATGTGCTCTGGCCTTTCTCTCAGAAATGTGATGTTATCTGTTCTTATCTATACCACAATAATGAGCTTTGATCTTGATTAGTGATTAATTAGTAACATTGTATGAACGTTATTTTTAGTCATGGTTTGCTTATATTTTCTACGGGATTGTTAAATTGATTCGAGACTGATTTTTGTTTTTTTTATAAAGAATGGTAAATACCTGGAATGAAACGGCAGAAATAGCACCCCCACCCGCCATTCAGTAGTCTTAACAGTCAAGATCACTGCATCTCAGTTTTAGAAGCTTTACTTTTTATAATGTGATGACCTGACAAATGTCCATGATGTGGTAATCGACCAATTGGTGCATTTAATAGTTTCACTTGTTTCCCACTTGCCATTACCATTTGTTAGCAGTCAGCTACTGGCCCTAAATCATTGCTCAGAAAATTAATCTAATGATGAGTAGCTATTGTTCTGGCAGAGGCTGCGTGCCAATGTACATGAGAAAGATGATTCCAAAATAGAGCTTCCAAGGGAATTTGTTGAACAGCAGAAAACATATTTTTCAGAAGTAGATGCATTTGAACTACCAGTAGAGGAGGCTAAGTCATCTGACTCGGAGTAGATGGTTGTTCTGTATAGTATGTGTGAAGCATAGGCAATGTAACCCTTCAAGTTAATAGTCTGTATGGTGAAGCTAAGCTTGTAAAGTTCATGTTCATTACTCATAGAAACGGCTTGCTTACTTCTTTCAGTCAATGCAGGTGTTGTTTTCTCCCTAAACTCTTCAGAGAATCATTTACCTTTTAGTGTGTCTTTTTAATCCTTTTTCTTTTGCTGTTAGGCTGAGAAAATTAGAATACCTAATCACATAGTTTTGAACGTCAACAGTAACATTTGCAAAAAGAAGAATTCAAATTGTGGCTGTATTTGTATAGATTAATAGGGCTTTGAACCGGATTAGAAATCTTAAGTAACTACTTGACTAGAGATCAAAGTGGAGAGTGTTTGGCCAATTGAAATAAGAATCTAATCATTAGGGTTTGTAGCTAAATGGAAAATGTTGAGTTTGAAATGAGAGGCTTGAATTAATTTAGCCTTGTAGCTATAAAACTAACGTACTTTGATTATGGTGGGGATTAATTTAGCGTAGCCTTTGTAACTAATAGAACTAATGTAGTTTGATTATGGTGGAATTAATTTAGTATTTGTAACTATAGAAATGGAGAATGATGATGGGTCAGCACATGTAGCCTTCTATTTTACTTATTTATTTGTTATTCCTAGTGAAGTGAGTGAGTTTGAAATGAGGGGCCGGACTTGTGTCATTTTAATAATTTGTGTAGCTTGTGCGTATCTCCCTGGAGATCAATTTGATTTGTTTCGAAATTGTCTACTCATGCTGCCTAAAATCTCTTTGCAACGATTCTGTAATGTTTAATTGGATTATAAAAAAATTATTTCTGAATCCTATGTGGATAACTGTTTTTAAAAAAATAATAATAAAAGAAAAAAGAATGTAAATATCTAAGCCCTTATACTTGGTCAACAACGATGAGCTTCAGCAGACTAACTTTTAACAATTTAGGTTGTTTGACCCCTGTTTGGAACATCTATCATAACAGTTGGTGTTTCTAATATTACTCTTTCAAATCTATTTTCTTAATATGTTCTCTTTCTCTATTACACTTATTACTGTATTTGATATACAAATTAGAATAGTCTGTGCCTTAACCAAATCATAACTTAAGAGCTGTTGAAGGAACGGAGTTATTATAGTGTGTTGATTGTAACTAATTGGATAGTACAAAATAGTATTTATTATACATGTTATTATAGTTTTTGATAGTTCTTATCTCAAACATCTCTGTGTTTAGTTAAACGTGTTTAATTCATCTTGAGGGTTCGTTTGGATCTCAAAACTCAACTTCAATGAAATAGATAGTTGACTTCAATGGAATGGATGGACAACTATCGCTAAATCATTGTTTGGCCTTTCAATTAAATCAACTATTATAATTTTAATTAACTAAAGTATTTCTAAGTTGTTTTATTATAATGTTCAATTAGCAGTTTTTTTACCAATTTTCTCTGTCTCTTTGTTAACATGTCGAACATAGATTATTATACATACTATAATATTATACATACTATAATAATTAATAAAAGGTGCTAGGGGAAAAAAAGGAGATATGAGAGTCAACAACATGATATAAATAAAAGATGAAATAAATGGGGGATTGGAATTGAAAATTAATTTTCTCATCTCATTATTATTGTAGTAATCTATTGTGCAGGTTGTTAAAAGCAAGCTTTAACTATTAGAGAATTATATTTATTAGATTACCTAATTTACTTTGTTTTTCAAAATTTTCGGCTAAGAAAAGTAAATACTTAGGTAGCCTTCGTTCTTCACTTTTCATCAATTTATCCAATGCCAAGTCCCTTCATCACCCTTTTTTAAACGCTGCCTTTTGTGTTAATTATGTGTGCAAAATTCTATCTTCTACACATGCAGCTTTGAAACCTTCCTATTTTCTTATTTTCTACAAACTTTTCTTTTTGGATGTGTAAAACTTCAGATTTTTTTTGTATTATTTTATTTTCTCAAGTGTTTTTCTTTTAATGGTGATTGAAAGTTTCTAGCCTGTGAGCAATGATTTTTCTTTTAATTTCTTTTTTTAGATAATTTCAAATTATTTACGCTTCGTTCCGTTATAAAGTTTTTGTTTTTTAAAACTAAGTTTGTCCAAATTTCTTCATTTATTATCTACTTTTTATCAATTATTTTTAAAAAAATTAACAAAAAAACTTTTAAAGACTTGTTTTTGTTTTTAAAATTTGGTTAAGAATTCAACTATTATATTTAAGACTAAGCTCAAAAAAAAAAAAGTGGTTATCAAGTGGGGCTTTTAATTTTTAATTTTTAGAGTTTTAGTTATTGACTATATTTTTACGATGAAATTGTGGCAGTTGTGTCTTATGAGATGTTTGTCGACTCGGTCATTAGATTGTTGGATATTGTTCTCATAGTTATGTTTCTTTTCTAAGCTCTCCAGATTGTAGCCATGATTTGAATTTGTTTCTTATGTTTCGTTGTTCGTTTTTAAGAGAATATAGTTAATAGTTCTCTGTTTAGTGTTGTCATTTTGAAGAACCTTTGTGATATTGTTTTGTGTTTTTGGTGTAAAACAGAAGTGTGTCAATTCTATGTGAAGTTTGTACTATTTTTTGATTGTGAGTAGTTTTGTAGATTTGGTGAACCGTTTACTACATATTGAAAAGAATTTATCATACCTAGAGGAGTCTAAATATTATGTGAGGTGATCTTCATTTGAAGTGGGAAGATAAAAGTTCTTGTTGGAAGATCTCACACGTAGAGAAATTTAAGTGACCATTCACTAATGTTATCACACTTAGGATAATGTAAACCCTAAAACCCCTGAACCCTAAATTTCCTTGCAAGGTGTCTCACAACTTAAGAGAGCTCAAGTGATCATACACTTGGTTTAGGTTATTCATTTATCACTTTAACTTTTGTTTATTTACAAATAGTACAACGTTATAATCATTAAACTTTATATATTTGGGATTATCTTTCCTTGGTACACTATCTACTAAACATGGATGATATCACACCCAACTGAATTATCAAATTTTGTATTTTGTCTTTTTAGTATTCTCTTAGTGTTTTTTCGTATGTCTTTGAAATTGTTGTAGGTTTGTAACATTGCATGTAATGTGTTTGCCTTCTATTTCAAATAACCCTTCTTTTAGTAGAAATAAATTTAATGTTCATCACATTTTGAAATGTTCAATTGTGTGTATTATATTGAAGGTATGTCATGTGTTATTGTTTTACATATATATTTGGATTACATTTTCAAGTGTTTAATTTAGAAAATAAATTATTTTGAATTTTTTTTTTTTAAGTATTTGGAAGTCACTCAAAATATATTTTTAAGTGTATTTAAAACAATTTTTAAGAAAAAAAGTTTAAACAAAAATGAGTTTCTTGGAAGATATTTTTTTCTTAATTCAATCTAAACAGACCTGTATTTATTTGTTTATTGTATTTGTGAATGTTTGAACCCCAAACAAAATTCAAAATATTTTATTACATTTGTGAATGTTTAAACTCCATGGCAAATTCTACGATCTATATAGACATAGTAATGTTTGAGACTATTCTCAAGTTATCCCAAAGACAATACATAGGATTTTACCCATCTTATGCCGGTGCAAGAAATGTGGTAGATGTTTTTAATCAATAAAGTTAAGTCTATGTAGAGTCTATCATAAATAGATATTGTTATATTTGTAATTAATATATTTGTCCTAATTTTATCGAATTACTAGTAGAAGTTTGAAATTATCCCATTCATTTAAAGTAAAGGGAGAATCAAATATTTAATCATGACACAATCAAAACGTGCATGCATACAAAAAGCAAAACTTGAATTGTATTAGCTCAATTTTCTTTTACTACTTTTTTTTTATTTCTAATTAATTAATTACTTTATCAATCACTTTTAAGTTTAAAGAAAATAGTTAGGCATAACTTTTATTTTTCAACGTTAGCATCTTTGAAGTTTCATTGCAGTTTTTAACTATTATATTAGTTCCATGCAAATTTACATAACATGGGGACCTCAACCTTTTGACTTCACCATTTCCATACATTAAAATTGGCAGTGTTGTTTGACAAAAACACACTCTCTCTTTTTTGCCTTTCTGATTTTTGTTACTTTTCAAAGTGTTGAAATTTTAGAAAAAAATTGGCTCTTCCATGCAATTCCATTTCTACGAGTTAGGTTCACCTGCCAAAGCTATGGAAATCCAAGAATTTCTTTTTCCCCTTTATAAAAAGCCCCCATACTCTGTTCTTCTTCTTCATCAACACTACTTGGAAAGTTGTTGAAAAGTTTGTGGGTTCTTGTAACAAAACAATGGCTGATTTAGGATTGAAAACAGTTTTGATTTTGACTTTGGGTTTCTTTTTGCTCTTTTTGGGCAATGTATCAGCTCAACTTTCTACTGGTTTTTACTCTTCTTCTTGTCCAAATTTGTTGTCCACTGTCAAATCCTCTGTTCGTTCTGCTGTCTCAAGTGAAGCTCGCATGGGAGCTTCAATTCTTCGCTTGTTTTTTCATGATTGTTTCGTCAATGTACTTTTCTTTCCTAAAACCCTTCTTCTTTTTTCTTTCTTTCTTTTTTTTTTTTTTGGTTTGTTTCAAACTATTAAGGTTGGGTTCTTTTTCCCCTGTTTTTAATTATCATTTGTTTTTGTTCTGTTTTGATTGGAGTTTAGGGTTGCGATGGGTCAATTTTGTTAGACGACACGTCGAGCTTTACCGGAGAGAAAAATGCTAACCCCAACAGAAACTCTGCTAGAGGCTTTGATGTTATTGATAACATCAAAACCGCTGTTGAAAAAGCTTGTCCTGGTGTTGTTTCTTGCGCTGATATTCTTGCTATTGCTGCCCGTGATTCTGTCGTTCTTGTAAGTTGTCATAGCTTTAGCTTGATTGAACTTAATTATATAATAAAATTAGTAAATATTCCATTCCAAAAAGAGAAAGTTCTTTCTAATTTGATTAAACTAAAAAATATTGAAACTAGATTCAAGGAGAGTAAATTTCTTAAGTATAAGACGTGAAGTGATAATTTGAGTTTTGTGACAAATGTAGCTAGGAGGGCCGAGTTGGAATGTGAAGTTAGGAAGAAGAGACTCCACAACTGCGAGCCAATCCCAAGCGAACAACGACATCCCCGGGCCAACTTCAAGTCTTAGCCAACTCAGCTCTAGATTTAGTGCTCTTGGACTTTCCAACACTGACTTGGTCGCTCTTTCAGGTTTATATTTATTTCTTCGTACTTTTGACTTTCATTCATTCTAGTTCAAGTCAACATAGTTAAAGAAAAAAAAAAGTAACTCTTTGATAAACAAACGAATTAAAATTGTTGCTCTTAAAAGTAGAGGGATCTAAAACTAAACTTATGAAGTAAAATGAACAAAAAGTGAAATTACAAGGACTAATTATGACAGTCACATTAAATAATTGATGTTAGGCGGGCACACAATTGGACAAGCGCGTTGCACGACATTTAGAAGCAGAATATACAGTAACAGCTCAAACATTGAGAGTTCATTTGCAAGAACAAGGCAAAGCAACTGCCCCAACACATCAGGAACTGGAGACAATAATTTGGCTCCTTTGGATTTTACTCCAACCTCATTTGATAACAACTACTACAAGAATCTTGTTCAAAACAAGGGCCTCTTACAATCTGATCAAGTTCTCTTCAATGGCGGATCTACAGATTCCGTTGTTCAAAATTACGCAAATGCCCCTGCCCGTTTCTTATCTGATTTTGCTGCCGCCATGGTCAAGATGGGAGACATCGCTCCTCTTACTGGCTCCAATGGTCAAATTAGGAAGAACTGCAGGAAGGTTAATTAAATTTTAAGAAATATCATGAACAATAATGTTGTTTTGTTATGTTCTAGTCTTTTCTTTAAAAGAAAAAAGATGAAGTTGTTTTGAAGAAGAACTTTTTGTTCAAGCTTTGGTTTTGATTTGGGTTTTATGTTTATGATCATTAAAGAACTTTTTAATTCTAAGATTATGCAATCATGATGTTGGCTGTGTTGTTTTTTCATTGAACTGTTTTTGTCTTCTCCAATTGAGATGGATTGACCAATTGTTCATTTTTAATATTGAAAATAATTATTATTTGTTGTAACTGTATTTTAAAAATATTTTTTTGTCAAAATATGTTAAAACTTCAAAAGTATAGTCGTTGGTCCACGATAAAGTTTGTTTCATCAAGAGAACCTTTTCCATGCAGCAATACCTCATCTATTTTTTTTTTTATTATTGAAAACAAGTTTTTAAAAATACCATATTTAAAATATAATGTTTCACTTCATATCATATACATATAAATAATGTAAGTCTAACTCAAAGTGAACATTACTCTAGTGATAAATGATATGTGTTAGTGATCTGTTGTTTGAATTTTCTCATTCTTTAAATTGTACTAAAAAATTAGGATGGAATTTCAATAATTGAGTGAAGTTAATTACCTTAGATGGAATGAAGTGAATACATCAAGCATGAATTTTGATACTTTATAGTCAATTTGCCTTTGGAAATACATGTTTAACTTTGAACCTTTATGTTGTCTCTATATCACATCTTTTAATTTCAAAAGTGTCGAATAAATTTTGAAAATTTCAATTTTCTATCTAATGACTTTTTTGAAATTTAAAGATGTCAAAAAAAGTAATTAGAGATGTTTATAGAGCAGAGTCAAAGATTGAATTTTCCAACGAGAATCGGGTTGTAGATTTTTTATGAAATTTTTTTTGGGATCAGGTTCTTCCAGAAAAAAATTTCCTATTTGGATTTTTTAATCATGAGTAATCATTCACAACTAATGTTAAAAACAACAAACTTTCACCAATCTGTATAGTCATATATATATAACATTGTCACCTTTTGACTAACTTCTTATCATTATGCTTTTAATTTCACTCAAAATTTTTTGTACCGATAGAAATAATTGCACCAATTGTAGTATAATATAATTGTATTCCAATATATAACGTGTTTTATTGAATGGAACTCAACCATGAATTATTCAAAGCTTATAATTGCCACTTTGTTGATGTTCAACTCTTAGAAAATGTACTAAAAGGTCAATTAAAATATTATTGATTTGTTGAGAAATTATTATTTAATGTCTTGATTTTAATTACCTTGAAATAGTTAAAAAGCTAAAATAAGACAACCAACAAATATATCATATTCATCCTTATTACCTTAAAATAGTGATTGGGTTATAGACAATAATGTACTTGTAGAAATTACCAAAATTGCAAATAAATAAACATTTTCTATAACAAACATTAATAACTCAAATTAATATTGCACACTTATGAACTATTTGTCTCATCTCCAAAAAATAAAAAATAAACGAAAACAAATAATTATAATAATTGATTAACAAACAGACAAAAGGGTTATATAGTAGGAAGATGCCAATGCTTTAAGCAATCCATGACAGTAGTACTATGACATAATACCAAATTTCCCATTAATTATATTAGTGAAGAATCCAATGAAGTTTTTTCTTTTATTTCACTAATGTTAAAATTGAAAATTAGCCTTAGCTAGCTATAGGGGTGTGACAATAAATTCAGTTTGGGTTGGTTTTTAGCCCTAATTGAAATCAAACCCAAAAACTAAATCAATATGTTAGAAGACGTTTGTGACCAAAAGTTGATTATTATAGTCTTATATTATTATAATTGAGTTATATATTAGTATGTGTTTGAAGTGTAAATTATTTTATTTTGAATTATGAGTATTTAAACTATTTTAATTTGAGAAAAAAATAGTAAACATTATAACAACAAATAAAAAATGATAAATATATAAAATAGTAAAAGTGGTTTAACGTAAGTTTTAAAATAGTGTTGATGGTAACAAATTGAAGAATAAAAAATAATATTTATCATAGCTATTGTCCCAAATGCCTCTTAATTCATTGGTAAAACAAAAGGTTTTGGGTATGAGGCCAATATTTTAATATTTTTAATGAATAGAATAAAGTACTTTGACTTAAGAAAATTAAATTTTCAAATAGTTAGATTACTTCAAATTTCTTTTATCAAATTCATTTTGTATTCTTACCAAATATTAATTACTTTCCTAGCATGTGAGACCACTAAATTTTTATAGATATATTGAGGTTTTTATCAATATTTTTACATGATCGACATAGAAGTAATTAAAATTGACAATTTCATTATATATATAGAAGCAATAAAATATGGATAAGGTAAATACAATATAAAATAATAAAAATAACCTAAATTTAAACTTACAATAAATTAAAGTATAGGAAAAAGGAATACACAGGCTTGATTCTATTAACTCATCCTTACAAATATTATTGTGATGTTGAGACAGATTAAGTTTAAGTAATCACCCATTAATACGATATTAATATTAAACAAAACACCGACTAAAACCCCATGCATGTGCAACTGAAACACCATATATTAACAAGTCAAAGTCAAACACAATTTATTTCACACACAGACTTGGGTTTCAATCATTTCAGGTGAGCATTTGGCCTAAACACAACCACTCCACTTCTTATTTCATTCAAGATCACAAGGTCGTAGCCCACAGCCACAAATAAAAAAAAAATCAATTAATTATACTCTTTCTTTTTTCTTTTTTAAATCCTCACAATTTCAAAACTTTACTCATAAAGTTGCACACAAAAACAAAATAAAAGGGAAATTATAGATTTGTGAAGGTTACATTGAAAAGTAAGTTTTTGACACATAATTTAGAAACAAAAACATTTTTGTTGAAATTATTTTGCTAGTGTTTTGGGTAATTAAGATTTTAGTAGCTTAGCTGTTAAAAAGTGAGAGAAATAGAATGGTGAAAAGTAATAATAATAATACATACTTTACTATTTTCACTCAACATATATATCATCAGTCATCTCAAACAGTAACACACACTAGGAATAATAATTAGTTTAACCAAAGTAGGAGATATGTTGAGTACTTGTTGAGACAATAGGGTTAATTAATTCAACGACGGTGGTAGAAGTGGCAGTAGAAATAATGGGAGGGGAAAAGACGGAGGAGGAGGAGGAGGAAGGAGGAAGAGGTGGTGGAAGAGAGAGCGGAGGCGGCTGAGAATGAGGGGGAGTTGGCGGGGCAACAGGCGGGGTAGCAGCGGGGGAGGGGGCGATGAAATTAGGAGAAGAAGGGATATTGATGGGGTGATGAGTAAATTTGTATTTGAAAATTTGAGTAGTAATGGCATTGAGGTCAGATTGTAAAGTATGAAGTTGGTGTTGAAGAGCAGAAATGGCTCCCATGCAACCGTAAACAGGATCTCTTAGCCTTAGATTTGCTTCATAAACAAGGCTATTTGCTGCATCCGCTCTTTGATTCTCCGGTACTTCCTACATATATTCATGTATATATTTTCACTTTATTATTAACCCATCCATATATGATTTTTTAATTCAACAATTGGATGCGAAGATAGAACTAAAAACCAAAATGTCAAACTAACTGAAGACTTAACTTTTAATTTTCCATCTGGTTTTAATGCCACACAAATATTTTCAATGAATGAAACACGAACTTAAAATTAGAAACCAAAGTGTATTATGAACTTTTCAAAATGAAAGTAATTAAATTATATAAATTATCTAGACAAAACTACAGTATTACTAGATCTACCATACATATATGTCTACATGTAAATTTAAAATTATATACATAAATGAAAATTAAAAGTTAGATCTATACTTTTTATTAATTTAATATACCTATCACTAGATCTATGTATACAACTAGCAGAATTTGATAACCAAAATGAGATTCAAAAGGACAATTATTGAGATATTTAAATTAAAAATAAAAAGAAGAAGAAGAAAGAAGAAGAGAGCTGAAAAAAATTGAGATTAGGGTTCTAACCATTAGCATCTTAGCAACGTTGCTAGCACCAAAAACCTTATGAACAGAAGCAAATTTGTGTGGTTCATGTGGAGAAAAATAAGGAGAAAATGGACATTCTTGAGCACATCTTCTTCTTAGAAGCTTACAAGCTGCACATGGTGTTATTGTATTCAAATTACTGATCCCACTACTTTGACTGCTACTACTACTGCTCAAAATCAAATTATTATTATTGTTATTATTTCTTCTCCCCATTAAATTAGGATCATAGAACAAATTACTACTTTCAATTTCTCTCTTTATCTTCTTCCCTATCTCGTCCACTTCTTGTAATTCCCTGCGAAATCCCAAATCAAAATAAAAATTGATCATTCAAGCAGAGGAAAAATCGAATTATAATTTAGAAGATTATAAATTAATTATATATATACCTTTCTCTTGACATTCAAGCATTCACTTTTCTGACCCCAATTGAACGAAAGAAGAAGAAGTAGAAGAGGGAAGGGATTTTTTAGATGAAGAAGAAGAATGGGAAGAAATTAAACTTGGGAAAGAAAGGGAGTGTACTTAAAAGGCAAGATATATATATATATATATATATAAAGGAATTAATAAATAATAATACTAGGGTTGTATTGTATGTTAAGAAAGAAGAGTGAAAAAATATGAATGGGACTGGTGAAGTTCTTGTTTATAATATGGGAACTTGAGAAAGATTGAATATGGGAATTTTGTTTTATAAATTAATTGTATTTATGAATATTAGTGGGGAAAGGCAGTGGAAAATGGAGGCTAATATATACATATATAATATCTTATGACTGCAGCCTCACGTGTGGCTTCTTAAATGCATTTTGACTTTTCATCCATGTGAGAACACATTTGCTTTCTTATTTCTCTAAACCAAATACATCCCCCAATTTGTTTGATGGTGTAAACTTGGATCAAATAGCATAATCGATATTAATAATAGGCAAAATGATATTGTCAGAAAAATAAAAATTAATATAGTACGATTAAATGGGTCCAGAAGTCCAAGCCAATGTGTTCGACCTCATTCAAGATCAAAAGCTCTCAAATATATTATTATACCTCTAAAATAAATAATCTTATTCTTAATCTTAAAACTGTCAGCTTTTACATTTTTTTCTACCATTTGGTTTAAGTATTAGAGTTCAAGTGAATAGCATCACACCCATGCATGTAGAATCAATTTACTATTGCCAAGTAAATGTTGGACTGAATATTTTTCACTAGCCATTTGGATTTCATCATCTACATTAACAATATATATATAGTTAAATAAATATATGATATTGGACAATTCAAACTTTTAAATATGTTCATCGAATTGAATGCTGACTATAATTAGTTACTAGCTTTTTTTTCCTTTTGTTTCCAAATCTAACACTCAGTTCATGAAAAATATATATAAACCAAACAAAAACGTTGTTAATTGAATACTTAGTGGGGAGACCAAAAATCTTGTTAAGTAAATGGGATTTTTTTTTCTTTAAAAATAAAAGTAAATGGGAATGAATATGATGCAATGAAGTTATATCAATTAATAGACAGTTTCTCCAAACTTTCAACTTTTTCTAAAATGCCAGGAAAAAAAACAATTCGGAGTTAAAACTGACTGCGAAATTAATAATACTAATGAATTGAATTGAATGAAATTAAATCTCTCAATTAATAGTTCCAAACATCTTTAATAAATTAAACTAAGCACACAATCCAAATATATGGTTTTCAGCTACTACAAAGCACATATTGCTTTAAAAGGGGGACAATAATAATAATATATATATATATATATATATATATATTTATTGATCCTTGGTCAATAAATTTTATGATTAGTAAACATTTCAAAATGAACATTTTGTAGTATAACTCAACTATAGGGAAAAAAAAAAAAACTAGAAGACAAAAACTCTCCAAACTTTCTATTTTAAATTTAATAAACCCTTAAACAACATACATAAGACATAGATCTAAATATATACTTAATTTTCAATTTTGTGTCCAATTTAATTTTTAGCCTATTCGATCATTTTAATGATTAAAAAACTTCGTTATATTATACATATGTTGATGGTCGATTAATTTATGGAAGGCTTAAAATCTATGAGTAGGTCCACAAGTCCAAGAAAAACTGGAAAGCAGCATAATGAAACATATGTTCTAAAAGAGAAAAGTCAGAATTTGGAACTTGAGAAATTAAATTAAATTAAATTAATACAACATAAAGTAATTAAGTGAGATTATAAAAGAAAGCAAGGTTTTTCACTTGGTGGGTATGTAGTAGTTTCTAGTCAAAATCAAAATCCCACAATAAATATAATGGTTCTTTTGAATATTTTAATAATAATAGTTTTTGATAATGTAGTTGAGATTCTTGGTGTGTGTCCACGAGAGAGATTATTCACCAAAAGACTCAACCATTTGTCACTCATTTGCGTATGCAAAGAAAATGACTTAACACCCTTTTGGCCTTTTCTTCCAATAAACAACGAATAAAAACACACTAAATTACCACATATCTTTTTAATATATACAACACATCATAATAATCATAATTAACATATATACTTCACTTATTAATTACTTACTTGATGCATGATAATGATAAATTCACACACACTTTCTGATCTTTCTCCCCCACCCACCCCCTACATTTTCCGTATATATAAATTAGGAGAATAATCTTATATTATTATTTTTGTTTATAAATGGAATATAAAGAGATCAATTATATTTAAGTTTCTTTTCTTTTCTTTTCTTGTCAAATGACTAATGTAGGGTTTTAATGTTTACTTAGGTTTGTGAATTTGAGGAGGGTCATGTCAAAGTGGGTGGTGAAAGGGAGAGAAAAGGGAAAGGAGAGGGGGGATTTTTTTAAAATTTTTTAAATACATTATAATTATAATTATAATTATATATATATATATATATATATATTACATATTAGGGATTTAGAGGAGGAAGTATTTAATTATATTGTGGAGATGATATTATAAAATAAATAAATAGTATGCTTAGACTGTAAGGAAATATAGCACTATCCCTTCTTGTTTGACCCGTATTTTGAGCCTTACAATTCGCTACCTTGTTCTTTATCTCTCTCATTTCCCAAACCTAACTTTCTCTCTATCTCTCTCCTCATAATTCTTTACACTTCATACCAAAACCTAGATGTTACCATAAACAAATATTTGGTTTGGAATTTTGTTTGATTAAATTATAAATTTGGTCATGTTCGTGCTGAACACGTATCATTTTATGTTTATGTCTTGTTGTTGACACATTTGTTGATAAGACATTGAACTAATGTTTTATGTGTCTATTAATTAGTGGTTTTGAGTTTGTATCACATCGTGACAGAGCAACTTAGACTAGTTTAGGGTTTAGGTTTAGGCCAAGTAGAGAAAAATGTTGAAAGATTTGCGGCGAGGTGATTCGAGATGTTTTGAAAATGGTTAAACATTGGTTATTTGGATAAGTATTGTAATAATGTATGAAACACCTGTTATTAATAAAGTATACGTTTTAGTTTATATTTATTTTGCTTGGCGTTACATTGACCACCGTTGAGTTTTGAGTGTTGTTAATAGTTTAAAAGGAGTTGACAATAAGATTTGCAATAAGAAAATTTCAAGGTTGTAACTAACTTGCATCCTATTCCCTGTACTTCGGCATTTTGGTCGCAGTGTAGTTTTGGGTGTGACAGTAACTTAATCTTAATCCTAAGCTAAATATGAACTTCTGTTCACACGGAATTATCCTTAGATCTGCATAGGTGAAGGCATCTCAATGGTGCGGCCCAATAAGCCTCCCATTTCAAGGACAAGATCGGGTGGATAAGTAGGAACATAGGGTGCAAGACGAAATTCACTCATACTCATTTTAGGGATAGTAGATAGGTTGTTCCCTTAAGGACTGAATCCAAGTCTTGAACAAGGGGCCCCACTCTGTCATTGGCCCGAGATGGATTCAGTTTCTAGGTTGAACCTTAAACCAATTGTTCAATAATAGATTAGTGGGACTTAAGAAGCAAGATGTAGTCTCGGGGGTAAAACGGTACTTTGACCCAGCCGAGATTACGAACAACCTGAAAAGGATTAACTTACTTATAATGGTTATATCACATGGACACAAATATATCTATAGTGAGGGGAGTGCAACTACGAGACATTAGTGAAATGAGCCGTTAGTTAACGAAAGTTGATTAACTCGATCTAAAGAGTTTAGCCAGTTAATCTCGAATCGTTGAAGCCCATGATCTATAGGTTCATTAGGTTCTCCCGCTCACTCACAAAGAATTGTTTGAATTAGGTAAAGACAGAAGTCGACGAATATATTTGATATAGTCGTCGGTTATAAGTTTAAGAAAGAGATTTATGTTTAAGTGTGATTTAATATTAAAATTATGAATACATATTCATATTTAAAAGCTCGAAATTGATGAAAGTAGTCAAAGATGTGAAAAGTCAAAATGTTGACTTTTGACTTTGAGAAGCTGAGAAGCCAAACTTTGACTAATTTTATATTCAAATATGATTTGAGGTTTGGAGAAATGAATGCAAATTCATGCTTGAAAAGTCAAAATTAGTCAAGAAGGACAAAATGTTGACTTTCGAATTAAAAAAGTCAAACTTTGAATTTGATTTAAATGTTGAATTACCATATTGCCCTTATACTAATTTAAATAATAACATTTGTTAAGATTTGACAAGCTTATCACTTGCATGTGTTATGCAAGTGGCTTATTACATGCAAGACACCTACCCCACTAATAGTTAGCTAGTGAAATGTCAAGTGGTGAGATAGGGAAGCTCTTGCATGTAGTTTGCTTGTATGAGTTTTTTTGCAAAGGTTAAAGGTCTCTTGGTTTTTAAAATGGTGAGATTTCATTTTTGTAATTAAAATGGTGAGATTTCATTTTTGTAATTAAGAATTACAAAATAAATCAAGAACTAATTTTTTTTTTACTCTCAACAAAGATCTAAAAGTTAGGTTTCTCCTAATTCTTTCACGGGACAGGTTCCACAACCTGGTTCTAAGTCCAAAGAGTAGTGGGTCAACACTAGTGGTAGTTTCAGCTTCAATTTCGTGAGGAGATTACAAAGTGTTCTTGAGGAGATTACAAAAATAGAAAAACATCGAATGTGAGTTTTTCTATTAACCATATCTTTGTTTCAAATAGGGTTGTAATGCATCTTAATTACAAAATTGTTTAGTTGCAATTAGAGTGAAGTTTGATCCTTATTTCATTGCATGTGTATATCGTTTCCTTCAGGACAAATAATATATATATATACACAAAGGAAATTCAATAGTCTATTTTTTCTTTAAAAAATCCAACCCTTTCCAAAGACTCAAGAGCCCAAATGTATAATGAATTATTTAAGTGCAAGCTCATGGACCAACAGCACAAAACCCACTAACAACTAGTGGACTTAATGTCATCATAGTGTGACAACACCTAGCCCACTAGAGTTGGTGGGATTATCCAACAAAATGTTGGATTTTCCTACTAGCTTTTGTCTAAATGGCAAAATGGTCATTTGGTTAAAGTCAAATTTTGATTTTTCAAACAAAAAGTCAACATTTTTCTTTTTACAACTTTTTCCGTCTTGACTAATTTCAACCTTTCGAGCTCTGCATTCATTTTCTTAAGATTCAAATCACATTTGAATATATCGACGATCAAAGTTTAAAGAAACAAAGTCAACATTTTGACTTTTTACGACTTTGACTATTTCCATCATTTTCGAGCTTTCGAGTATGAATCCTCCTTCATATTTTTATTATTTAAAACCTATTTAAACATAAAGATCTATCTCTAATTTGATAAACGACAGCTACGTCACATATACTTGTCAGTTTCTCTCTCCTTACTTGATTCGAACAATTCGACTCATTCCATCATATCATTTTAAGTTTATTCCATATGATCTAGCAGGAAAACCTAATGGATCTATAGATCATAGGCTCCAACGATCTGAAATTAACTGGTGAAATCCTTTTAGATCGAGATAATCAACATTCATTAACTAATGGGTCTTGAGACGATATCTTGCTTCTTAAGTCTTGCTGATCCACTATTGAATAATTGGTTTAAAGTCCAACTTATAAACAAAATCCCTCTCAAACCAGTGAAAATGTGAGGTCACTTGTTTAAGACTTGGATTCAGTCCTTAAGGAAACAACCTATCTACTGACCCTAAAGCATCTTATGTCCCTAACTATCCACCTGGTCTTACCCCTAAATAAGAGGCTTATTGGGCCAATGTTGATGAGTTGCCCTCACCTATGCAGATCTAAGGATAATCTCGTGTGCAGAGGAGTTCATTGTTAGCTCGGGATTAAGATTAGTTACCTAGGTTATCAATAATTGAAATAGTCAATCTAAAAGTGAATGATTCAAGGTTTACCTTTATGTAAACTCTTTACATAGGATGCCTCCACTTTCATTTCTCTACATGAATGATTCAGGATCACATCGTTTGTACAACTACAAACCAGACCATATCCATAGTATTCCCATAATAAGGCGCTCAACCTTATTCATATAGTATAAATTGTTTGGGCTATATACTTGAATTTGATCCATTTCTATGACTCTACATAAAGTTCAAATTTAATCAAGATAGCCTCGGAACCTTAGTTTATTGAATTCAAAAATATAGTATTCTATTTTACTAATAAATTCTTAATAACAACTTTATTCAATATAATATGATTTTAAATTACAAATTATGAGTTTTAGGACATAAATTCCAATATAAACGTCATCCAAATAGAATTGTTCATATGTACAAGGTGCAATTAGTTACAAAGGGTTTTAATCAACAATCGGGTATTGACTTCCATGAAACTTTTAGTGATGTTATTAAAGCTCCTACTATTCATATTATTTTGGCTCTTGCCATGTCAAAAAGTGGGATATTTGTCAACTTGACTCAATTATCCCTTTCTTAATGGGCATCTTGAAGAAACCATGTTTATGAAACAAATAGAATGTTTTGTGGATCCAGATCGACCAAATTGTGTTTGTAAATTAAATCGTGCTTTAAATGGTCTTAAACAAGATCCGTGTTTAGTGACATATATTTCTAATATTTTTTGGCAAGATGGCCAAACAACATATTATTTGTTCTTTTCCGACCACTATGTTCTTTGATTTATGTCTTCCGGTCATGTTTTTAATTTTGGTTGTTTATCATATCTTTCTGTCATGTTCTTAATATTTTATTTAATTACGACATGTTTTGGTCATCTTATTCATATTTTTGTTCAGTAAATTTTCCGTCAATAATATATACATTTATATACCATTGTTTAATCTACTTCAATTATGTGATTTTTCAGATATATATATATTTTATTCATATTTATGTTTTGTGATTTGTTACATATATACTACTATATATTTTCAATAATACATAATTTATAGTTGAATTTCATTATATGTCACTACATATACAGATGATGTTAGCAAAATATACATCTATATATATACAATAACACGTATTTAGTGACACATATAGTTCAATTTTTTTTTTCTTCATGTTTCATATCATTTTCTTTATTTTTTTTATCTATCCGATTAGTATTTTCTTTGATTTCTTAATATACTACTGCATAATACGTTTATGTTATATGATTTGTTACATGTATACTATTGCATATATTCAATAATACATAAATTAAAGTTGGTATCCTCCCACCAAATGTAAAACGTTCAGTTGGTTGACCAAAGAATATTAGAATTCCTTCTAAAATTAAGTTTTAAATTTGGTCGTTGTGGACTTGTTGGCCATAACCGAAAGATGCAAGCTTTCCTTATTGAACGTTTTTTTCTTCTTATTATTAAACTGTTAGTATGTTGATTCACGCTTTTATTTGAAACATTCATATTCCAATTTTTATTTTAGTTTCATAGTTTTCATAAATTTTCATATACTGTACTAATCAAAGTTTTTCAATTTATTATATTTTATATACTACATTTCATACATAATCATTATTGTTTTAAACATAACTTATTATTTATTATATATAGTATGAATATTTGAAATAAAATACATTAATCAGTTTAAAAATTGATAAAATAACCTTTTATTCATAAAATATACGATGTATTATTTCATAAACCAATTTATCATTCAACCATTTTTTCATACAATTTCCTGGATATTCAATTCTTTCATCGAAGTCTTTACATTGCAAACATATTAAGTTTTCCTCAACATTACATATACTAGAAAACAACTAATGTTTTAATGAGATATATTACATATACTCATCATAATTTTTTCTCATTAATGTTCCTGTAAACATAAAGAACTTTTGTACATAATTACTATTGTTTCAAACATAACGTATTATTTATTATGCAAGATATAAATATTTAAATAAAATATATAAACAAATTGATATAAGAATCTTTCATTCATAAAATGTACACCATATTATTCAATATATACTATAATTAGGTGAAGTATATAAAAAACAATGCAAAACGAAAGAAAGAATGGACAGAGATAGAGATCAGGAGGGAAGAATTTTGGAACAAAATCACCCAAAGAAAAATAATTAAGAGACAATTTTTATTATAATACTACCATAATAGAAATAATTGCCTACCATATTTACATAGGATATCTAGTAAATGCAAATCTTAATCACGATTTACTTTTCTTTTTCATTTTTCTATTTTTTTAATATATTATTAATAAGAAAGATGAGTAAATTAGTCATTTGAACCTTATATTTGTATTAAATATTAGTTAATTTAGGACATTTTAAAAAGTTTTGAGAAATTTAGGTTAATTTTATAATATAGTATATCGTTTTAGGCTAGGTTAAAAACGGGAGTTGTATCTCTAAATTAGGTGGACCAATTGTTGGGTAGTACACAACTGAAATTGGCTCATGGATGTTGGCTCAAATGAAATTGTTATGTAAGCCCAAATTTGTTGACCAAATTGGCTAGTTATGGGCTCAAATTTAGGCAAATGCCGCCGCCTACCGCCACAAATTTCATTTACAATCCAATCCCTCAAAATTAAAAAGCACAATCCGCTATCCTTTCACGCGGATCGACCTTTCATACCGTCGATTCTTCTCAAATCCAACGAACAATATGCTTCCCCCTCAAAACACCTTCAAAAGCCGCGCTTCTAATTACACTTTTGTCTCCACTATAAATTCAACCCAACAACTCTCATCCGTCACCAATTTCAAAATTTCTGATTAATCCTATTCCACTCTTCAAAATCAAGCTTCGACAATGTCCGGTCGCGGCAAGGGAGGCAAGGGTTTGGGAAAAGGAGGAGCCAAGCGTCATCGCAAAGTCTTGAGAGATAACATTCAAGGTATTACAAAACCTGCAATTCGCCGTTTGGCTCGTCGTGGCGGTGTCAAGCGAATCAGCGGTTTGATTTATGAAGAAACTAGAGGTGTTTTGAAGATCTTCCTTGAGAATGTAATCCGTGATGCTGTGACTTACACTGAGCACGCTAGGAGGAAGACGGTGACCGCCATGGATGTGGTTTATGCTTTGAAAAGGCAGGGAAGGACTTTGTATGGTTTCGGAGGTTAGGTTGTAGATTAATCGAATGGAGGATTGTAGATCTTGGCTTTAGATCTGGTTTTTCTTTCTTAGCGTTTATAATTTTTTTTTCTCTCTTTGTTTTTTTTAGGATTTCATGTACCCTAGTCTCTGTTATTCAGTAATTGAATTACTACTCGAATCATGATTCGATCTTCTCATCTTTCTCTTCCTTCAATTTGTTTCGTTCTTAGGGTTCTTATAGTTTAGTAATGTTGGGTGATTAATATTTGGTGCATTGTGTTTTGTGACTGAATAAAGATTATGAACAGGCATTGAAGCTAAAATTTGGCATAAACCAGTTGAATGTTTATGATTTGATAAATGGTTATGTTGGTTAGATTTTGAATTTGGGATGTATGCTGCGGTGTTCTTGACATCTTTCTAAATTTGAGTTAAGACTTGGTCTACTTGAATAGAGATTCATGGGAATTTTTGATAGTGTAAGGCGTTGGTATATTGGGAGATTTTTGGTTTGTTGTTAAATACAACGATTTGATCATTCCACACTCATTAATTACCAAATCCTCCACTAACTGCACAAGTTTAGTTTTAAGGTTTTAATTACACTTTCTACCGCCATTAAAGCAAAGAGGAGTAGAAGATTAAATAGTATTTCAATTAAGAATTGTTGAGTACTTCTTTTGGTTATGTTAAATTCATTTATCGGAATGACCAAGAATGTGTTCATTTCGGCCAAATCCCACAACATCTGAATTCTTCTTGCTATCATTGTGATTTTATATCTCTTCAAAATCTTCCTGATTCTCCATCATATATTTGATAGCTTTATGGGGGTTAAGTTGAATTTGAGGTGGTTGGTGGTTGAATTCTTTGATAGACACTCAATTAAATAGCTAATGTAGATTAGTTTAAATTTCCATTAGCTAACACAAATACAAATACAATGTAGATTAGTTTAAATTTCCAAAAATTTGCTTCCTAGCTTGTAAGCAAAACTCAAATATAATGTAGATTAGTTTAAATTCCCATTTCCTCCCTAGCTTGTAAGTAAAATTATTCTAAAATCCAAAGTCAGCAAAACTGAACCAACAAAGCATAAAATTGAGCAACATTGATATGAGATGCTAAAACAACTCATTTAACGTATTTTTTCGGTCTATCTAGGTTGGGCACGACAACGAGATTGTGCGATACGTCAAATGACCAAAATACTCTCGAATAGGTGTGATCATTGGGTGGGGGTAGTTTTGTACAAAAATCACCACTGAAAACCAACTCGGTCAATTTACAAAGGGAGAAACCAACCACTGGTCGCCAACAGTTTGAATCAATCAGTTGAATCATTGGTCGATTTTGGCCAGTTTGTTTTTTTTTTACTTTTCGAATACCCTCGAACAATCTTTGGTGAAATTGAACAAAGAAGTGAAATTCGAGGGCTAGTCTCGATGCTTCCGAGCTGAGATGAAGGACATAAAGCTTTAGAGATTGAGTTCTCAGGGTAATCCTAGTGCTTGTCCGACTAGGATGAAAGACATAGTAGTAAAAAAGCCTAGAACTCAAACCATCTCGGGCTTGAGTTCGATCGATATTGGAGACATAGAAGTTAATTTGGGCCATCTCGATGGAATTAAGGCGAAAGATCAAATAACTAATGACAGAAGTCTTTTATCCCGGGGCATCTTAACAATTTATGCTCGAGATTGAATAAAATAAAGGAATAATTCTTTCATCTCGGACCATCTCGGTGCCACTAAGGCCCGAGATCCAATAACTAAAGGAAGAATTCTTTTATCTCGAAGCATCTTGAGACATTGTATATTCGAGATCAAAAGAATTAAAGCTAGAAAATTTTGTCCCAGAGCATCTCGATACAACTAAGGTTCGAGATCAAGGGCTACTAGCCTTTTAGTTTCATTTTTCAATATATATATGTATATATATTTAATATTTTAAAATTTCGATCGGGTCCGGTTGGCGAGGATATAAATTCAATTGGGTTGGTTTAGATTTTAAGAAATTTCTTTATTAAGCCGACCACCAATCACTTTTCATTAAAATCGACCATCAAGTGTTGATTTATTCAGTTTCGATCGTTTGGATTTGTTTTTCAGGTGTTGATGCTCACCCTTACCCTTGGAAGCCCAAACGTTAGATACTATCACAAAACCCTAAACCCTAAAAATTATGCTCATTTCGGTTGATAACTAAATGAGATTGCTCCCAAAATTGAACAAATTTCTCTAGTTTTTGCAATTTGTGTTCTAACGTAGTTTGATGTGAACTAAGTTTTAAGTTATTTGATATGCTCTTCTCCAATGAATCTCAACGATTTCATCAATCTGGGCTCTTACATATGAGGAATCTCGATCGAGATCTATGAAATTGTTCCCATATTCGTTGAAGGAGTCTCGAGATTTGATGCCTTTTGTGGAGTAATTTTGGAGACAATTTCGTTCGAGATTGAATCGAGATACATCACAGAATGTATGTAAAACCCTTATCTCGTGGCATCCCAGTGCAATGTTGTCCATGTTCAATTGCTTATTCATGTTATTTTTTATAAAGAAAATTAGACTAAAATCCCAAACATTATCACTCATAGCACACCAATATGAGACACCAAATTAGTGGCCACGAAATTAGTAACACAGGCTAATAAGACCCGCAAATTTGCTATTCATTCAAGAAATCAAATACTGAAGGAGATTTGTTTTACCAATCACCAAAAGTCTTACATATCTTTCCTTAGTTATGTATTTAATTTAGAAAATTAATATTTTGTTTATGATTTTCCCTCAATTAAGGTGGTTTGATAACAAGATAGATTAGAATCTATGTGAAGTTTAAAAGAACAAATTCATCTTCGGTTGTAGGAAAGTTTTGCTTTCATCGATTGAAATAGAAATATAAAAAGATTGTGAATTTGTTCATCATATAGGTGAAAAATCTTGGCATCAATCTTTGTTGATTTCCACTCTTACAAAACTCATGGAAAAGCTTGAAACAATACTCACAGGACAATGATTCCATCAATGTTCTCGCCTTGTTTCACTCAAGTTGACAACGTCCAATTTTCTCTTATGGAAGTCACAAGTCGTGCTGCTGATAAGGAGTCTCAGATTAAAACGACATCTATTAGAGAACTCAAATCCTTAGAAAGGGATCAAAGATGCGGATAGGAATCTCACTCCAAATCTATGTTACATTACCATCATGGTTGCTCATCTTAGAAGAAGTGTTGATCATGTTAGAAGGATTGGAGAATGGCCATCAAGTGAGGAGTTGTGAGATCCGTACTTAAGAAAGGCTGAAATTTTAATTAAGTATTTTTAAGAGGACGTTTTGAGCAGACTACGCATTAAGATTACATAATTAGAGTGGCTCGCAAGAAAGGTCATGTGGCTAGACTTGTAAATTAACATATAAATTAAATTATGTCGCATTAATTTTACTATATGAATAATTGGAACAAAAAACACAGAACAACAATATCATTACAAAACATCAATAAGAAAAAGTTAACAGGTAGAATCATAAAAAATATTAATAATAGTCCTGCAAGTAAAAGAAACAACCGCCTCGTAGGATCACCGTGCAGTAGTCAAGCTTCTCATCATCTGACAATTCGAGGAAACTCTTCATGTCCGCTAAATTGTTCATCAGCATTCGATTGCATTGCACCATTTCTAACCTACTAAGCTCAGGTATGACATGCAAAGCTCGAACGACCTCTTTACGGACCGTGCTTTCATCCTCGAGTGCCAACTTTGGCCACTCTACAATGAGCCTCAGCTGGTTGGTTTGGCAGCCATGGCAACTTAATGACATCAACTATATCCAAATTCTGCCCTCCCCGCTTTTGCTTTGAGCCGCTGAAGCAAGTCGTACAATCGTTTCCTCGACTAGGTCGTGCGATGTCGTCAGGGGGCATGTTATACCAATGGATGGACATAGAAGGAATTTTCATATCATTGAGATCCACGCTAGCAAATTCCTCGAACTCGCTAGGAATGTTCGATCCGACGTCAACAAATGTCTTCACACAGGCTTCCGTTGCCCTATCTTTCTCGAATACATACGACAACTCGTTGTAATATAGAAATGGCTTATTCAGCAGGGCCTTGGTTGCAGGATGACTCTACATAGAAAAGAAAAATCAAATATTAGACTTGTTTCATATTGAAGTAAAAATTATATGAGTGTACAATTATACTTTCCACATACCCTTACGTAGTTGTCAAACAATTCCTTCTCAGCAGCGATGCACTTCGCATCGTCATTCCAACTGAACTCGTTGCAGGACGGTCACGCATTCCTGCGATTGCCTGATGTGATCGCTTCAACGTCTTTATGCGATAGTCATAATTGTAGTCGCATGGACATTGCATCCCGACAACTTCGCCACCATCATTCGAATAAGCTGTGTTAGATATTCCTGTCTGAACGTGCCATTGTCTGACTTTCAGCCACCAGCAGATACCAACTTCACCATACACTCCACGAGGGTTGCCCCTTCCTTCGTCCATACATGCTTAGGTGCACGTGACGAGCTTGTCATACTGATAGTTGAAATGACGGCATAGAAATCAGTAACTTCAGTACGTAGAAAGACAAAATAAAGAAATGGTAATTAATAGCTTCTATTGCATGAAGGGAGACAGTTTCATTCATGTTATTTATGCATGCATACATTAAACTATGAAGGAAAACACACCCAATACTAACTTAAAACAAATGCAGGAATACTAAATCGACACACATAATCTATTGATTACGCAACTGCCATTGATTAATCATCTCGGTGACCAAATCATCCCCCACTGCATCCATTCGTTCGAGTTCTTAATGAATTGAATGTCATCACCTCTGGTCGTCGCGTAGTTGGAGTCTCCCTCGTCCACGTTTTCAACGAAATCAACATTAGTCATCTCGCGGTTGATGAGATTGTGTAGTAGGCAATAAGCCAGAATGGTTCGACATTGAACTTGCAGGGATAGTAGGACTTGTCCCGAAGTATTGCCCATCGATCCTTCAACAGACCGAACGCTTGCTCAATAACATTATGAGCGAAGGAATGTTTCATGTTGAAGTACTTTTTCTCGGTGGTAGGATTATTTCATGCTCCACGCCTTTATTGCAAGTGGTATCTCTGTCCTCTGTACAGAGCCAAAAATTTCTCTGCGTTGGGATACCCCGTGTTGCATAGATAGTAGTAACATGTTACGAATGCGTCAGGTCTAAATAAGGTTATTTACGTATTCCTTGATTCACCTGTACAACTTTCAATTACCCTTTGGAACCTGCATGCCATTTAGTCGTGCAATACTATCTTGAAGAATTCCCGAATCAGCTACAGACCCTTCCTAGCCAGTGAAGACGAACACGAAATCCTTTTTCGTGTCACATACACCGAGGACAATGTGGCTACTTCCCCCTTATGTGTTCTATACCTAGGCCTATCATTCTGGGGCACGTTGACCTTGATGTACGTCCCATCCAATGCTCCTACACAGTTCTACAAATTCAAACGCATTCAAGTAGTTGGACTTCGTGATTCATAAATTAGGAATTTCAATAATATGCATACCTCGAAACACCTCCATCGGGCATCAATGCATGTGTTTGTTACTGCTTGTGGTTTCTTCAACAACTCGTTGTGTAGTCGTAACACAGCTAACAACTTGAGGTTGAAGTGTGAAACAGTCTCCCCCGAGTGCACGAAATTCTGTTGGATGACTCTATTTTTCACATCGTGCGCCAATATATGCAGGGACATTGCGACCATCTCCTCCACATCAACGATTTCCGTCGACGTCAGACCAACATATGTCCTTAGTAAGTGACATATAATGGCAAAAGTTCGCCTGTCCATTCTAGTACTTTGACGACAAACAAGGTTGGAGGCGTGGATCATACGGAAGTACGCAAACTATCTAATTTGATGCCTAGTTTCGTGCGATGTATGTGTGACTCGCTTACTATCGTTCAGTAGTGCCTCCAAAAGCAGTGAACACAGTTTCATGTGGTGTATGCCTAGTTTTGTGCATGTGAATACAGTTAGTATAATGGAAATTTTTTCTAGCGCCATTATAGTTCAACAAGTACGAACGTGATGGTGTACGAACCTACTTAGCTTTGTTTTACACGAAGAATGAATGCATGCGTTAGAACATAATAGAACATGTGTCGGAAAAAAACACCCTAGTGCATTGGTGAAATAATGTGTTTACGCATCCAACATATATTTCCATGTTTATGGTAGGTTTAATCAATTTATTAAACATACAGATTGAATATTTTTTTAAACATAAAACACAATAACCTATTTTTTAATAGTAAGTAGGACCATAGATAGTGCAGTCAAGTTTATATAAATAATGTGACGATGGAAAATTAAACCTTATATTTTTTTAAATCGTATGTTTTCAATTTTAATTTGGGACATATGTCAATTTTTTAATTAGTCCCAAATTCAATTATTTGTACTTTTCATCATTAATTTAGTAAATGATGTGACAATTTCTGATTGGTCTCAAAATTTCGTATTCAACAATATTTTAAATATGTTATGTGTTGTTACCAATATATACACCTTCATATTTAAAATAATACGTAAATAGTGACACATATAGTTGTATTATTTCTTGTCAGATATGACCAAAATTGTTGTATATAATGATGGTTTTTTCAATGATTCCGACAACTACATTAGTTATAGTGTTTTCGAAATATTGGTGAATGAACTCATGTCTTTTCAAGAGTTATACAATATCCTTCTATCCAAGTTATGCAGTTATATTTACATGAATAATATTGATATATATCTCTGTCTTGGTCCTATAGAATGTCTTGAGAAATGGTTTTTTGATCGACGAAATGAAGCTGATGATCAAATTACAGATTTTACAAAATTCATCGAACAATTTTTAAGGGAACGGATTGAACGTAGTTGATAAATGAAGGTATTTTTCATTTACTTTGTCTTACATATTGTGTATATACATAATCATATTAATTATATATATTGTATAATTTTTATTTATTAATTTTTATATGTACTTGAGGTTCAACGTAAATCGGCGTGTATTCTTTATCTCTACTTTCAATAATATATATATATATACACGTATGTATGTATGTGTACAAATATATATATCCTTACAAGAAAAATGCCCTACGATGACAGTTAAAATCTGTCATACATAAATTACTTGATAGTTTTTTTCAGTCATTGATATGAAAATCAAGGAAAGTTTATCTATAATAGTTCAAGACAACTGTCACAATAAGTGTTTCCATGACAGAAAATAAATATCACATATCCACTATTTTTGCCAGATAATAAATGTCATTATTTTATATTTTATGACAATAACTAATTGTCATCAATTCACACATATTAGAGTAATTATCTGTCATTATTTGCATATTGACGACAGTTATAAATTGTCACGAAATCTTATATGTTGATTTTTTTAATGTCAAGAATATGTTAATTGTGATGATAATTGACTCTCAATAATACCTTTATCTTAACAGTTTTTAAAAAATCAAATGTCATATATTCCTCTGTTAGTACATTTTTTTCTTACCTATTTTTTTTGGACTATCTCTATTTTTCTTGTCGTCCTGCCATTACACAAACCAGTTCAATCATAAAGTATTATACAACACAACAATATGGAAACAAATAGTCAACACTTTAATATATATACGTTATCATACACATTGTAATATTTGTACAAATGTTGATAAAGGGTTTACAATGATAGAATAAACAAACATCTTTTGGTTACAACAAGCCTAAAATTGTACATTGCAACCAAAATTTTGCTACCAACCCTAGAAAAAGTCCTATAAATCAATAAGTTGCTCCAATATGACTCAACTGCTCCAATTAGAGAATGATATTGAAACTAGTCTGGAAAATCAAATTTCTGAGTTCTTATACCATGCTTACAATGAATTGAATAAGAAATGAGATAATACAAATTATGAATAGGCATGAGAAGTTTTGGATGTTGTGCCTAAAACATGGAATAAAATCTCCTCTTTAATCCATAACAACAACAATAATATAAATAGTAAATAAACAAATTAAATAATTTTACGAAAGTAAAAATAGCAATCATAGAATTATATAAGAAAGACCTTTGAGGTATTTTGGAACCTCAATTTCTTGAACAATTTCATAATTTCTTAGTCATGACAAAGCTACTAAGTCACATTTAGAAACAATAATAAATAAATGTTACAAACAAGCATGCAGGGAAAATTTGGAAAAGGTGAAGATTATAACAACAAACATTCAAGTTTTAGAAGACTTACGCAGCCTCCAACGTTAGGTTCCAATCTCAATCGTCAATCCTTTTGTCTGCACCTCAATCCGGCCAGTCCAAAGTCAACAACTTTGATAGACTTGTCTGCAAAAAAAAAAAAGTTGTCTGATTTCAAATCCCTGTGAATCAGTCCAAGGGCACAAACATATTCCATCCCCCTGGAAACATCCAAAACTTGTTTGATAGCTAATTTCAATGGGACAGATCGACTTTGACGCCTCATCAAGAACTATCCAATTGAGTCGTCCTTTACATACTCAGTAACAATGCACCAAACCATCATGGCATGATCCAATAAACCGGACAATATTTGGGTGCTTTAGAGTAGCAGGCATCATCACCTCCTGCTGATATTACTGCTTCATTAACTGAGCCTTTTCTAGGTAATTCTCTAGGCACTCCAAGATCTTGATAGCAACATCTTCGCCATCATAAGTACCTCTATAGAATTTCCCAAAGGCACCTTGAGCAAAAGCCTCTCCCAAAGAAAAACAGTTAGAAAGGTTAGAAACAAATCTTACTTTTAAGAAACACAAAGAACTTGTTGTATCGTGTGAGATTAAAATGAAGGACAAATATATTCCCAGCATCGTTTCACCTCCGTATGTATGTCAATATCACCAAAGAAAAAGGCTCAATAATATTCAAACACTGTACAGCCCAACTTTCATGGTCAAGCCATTAAATATCACTTTTCATATAAAAATAATAATGTAATAGTAAAAAAATGTGCACAAATAAAATTGATTCAATGGTAGAAGTTAATAATACATAATTTGGTGATATATACAATGAAGATTTATTAACTCCCAATAAAGAATCAATAAAGAATCAGTCAAGGGATATTTCAAGACATTTTCACTAAACTGAACTGAATAAATCAATCTTTTTTCATTAAAATCCTAGACTAGACGGCAATAGAGTCCAAAATACACTGAAAATCTTCTAATTTCGACATCGAATGTATAATACCTAACACAATAGCCGAGTGAAAATGATGTGTAGTGACTTGAAGGAAAACTCAAATAAACGTTTGAAAACTCTAAAGGAATCTACGTCGTGAGGCAGAATTGAAAGAGTGAGGCACCAACATCATGAAGGCACTAGTAGCGTGAGTCACGAATAACATGAAGAGAACCCTAACTATTGGAGGTTTGCGGCCGCTTGAAGGAGAACACAAAGTGATTGCGATTTAAAAATGAAAATTAAAAAGGGAGAGAAATGTCGTACGAGTTGAGGACGAACAATGAGATGGTGAAGAAAGCCTTTTGTGGTCAAGGCATTGAGTAGGAAAACACAAACGTTGGAGCGGTGGCTTCCGTAGTAGTGCATCAAAGCGGTTGGGAGACGGTAGTGTTTGTCATTGGCATTGGAGGGATCATCACGACAAAGCGACTGAGAGACGTAACGTCGATGAGGAGACTCAACGAAAAACCTACAATACGAATGAAGAGTGGGGATATGCATGAACGAAGGTATAGTGTCGAGAGTTTTCACTGAAGATCAAATATTTTTTTTTATTTTATTTAAGTCTTATAATTTTTTTATTTATATTTAATGATATTTAAAAATTTTCATAAATTTATGACACTTCAAAACTGTCATAAATTCTTAAAATTAAAAAAATTCGTCTTTTCACGAAAAAAAAAACCATGGTTTTGGCATTTAAGACATTTTTTCACCCTTCAACCTCAATTTAGCTATAACAAACTGTCATTGAAGCTCATATTTCTTGTAGTGTATAGATATACATACACATATACATATATACATTGTACATTGCAAGTATACATATATACATACATGCATGTATATATATATATACAGCTGTAATGTATGTCCACAATATTCCATGGTATATAATTAATAAACATATAAACCGAAACCAAATTTATATATTGTGTAAAATCAATCTTTTCTATTCTAAGAAAAAATCAATTGAAATATCTCTCAAAATCAACAAAAATCGATCTTTACTAATGTAACAAATGTATTACACTACTATTAACTTCATAACTTCTAAAGATTCATAATCGTTATAAATTGGAAATATATTTCTCTCAAAATCAACAAAAATTAATCTTTACTAATATAAGAGAAAATCAATTGAAATACATTAAAATCCATTGTAATAATCATTTCAAAAATACATATGTAGAATGATGCTTGAGCATAATATAGAAGATGAAAAACATATGAACCCACCAGGAAACATGAAGAAGATAAAAGACAAAAGAATAATAGTTTTGATCGAAAGAAAAAAAAATGGATGGATAAAGTGTTTACTGGAAATATTGAAGATAATGTATTTGTTAATTAAATTAAAATTACAACTTTCCAGTATGTCATATATACCATAATGAGTTAGGATCACTCATAAATATAACCAAATAAATTAAATAAAAAATATTATGTAATTAATGATACAAATACATTAGTTTTAATATCCATAATAAAAAATGAAGTCTAAAATATTTATGATAAATAAATATAATGATTTTTGTATTACTTTTTTATTTTAATTTAATTATAAGGTCGAATTTGTCCTAAATATTTGCTAAATCTTATTAATGAAAATATTTGAGAATTTAAGACATTTATGAAATATTGTAACCATATTAGATCATTCCTCTAAATTTTTCTTATAATAAATATCGTGCTTATTCAACATATGCTCTAACAATTGAACATACTTTTATAGAGAATAAATTGAAACTTGTATTTGAACTAAATGAAGCTTTCGATAACTAAAACTCAGATAGATTTCAAACATTTTTGTTTGAAATTTAGTGGTTGTGGCTATAAAGTATCAACAAAACACACAATTCTTCCTCGATAAGTCAAATTGTTTGAATTATTAAATAACTTACCAGTCTAGTATTATATTTTCTAAAATAAACTAAAAAACATTGATATATTAAATTTTATAATGACATACAAACAAGAAAAGAACAGAAAAGAAATCAATTTTTTAAATTTAATAACGATATACAAAAAAAATGTAAATAAAATAAAATTTTCTTTTAACATGAAGAAATAATGTAAGAGGAGTCTTTTTCTATTAGATGTTTGTTTTAGAGGGTTGTTGTATATGGTAAACTAAATATCTTCCTAAAAAAGTTGTGAAATTTTCTACTGTTATTATTATTATTTTATTTTGTAACTTTACTTAAACTTTTTTTTTATTTGTCTTAATTAATATGTAATAAAACTCATATCACATAAATGATATGTTTTTTAATTTTGTAATTGATACTTTTTTATATAATTGTTATACTTTGTTTATGTTTAATTTTGTTTATTTGGTTTGGTTATTCTTTTCTTTTGGGTTTAATTCGTTCATTTGCTTTCGCACACAATCAACTTTGATTGTTTTATCCCTTCTAACCAAAAAGCAATTATATTTCTTGTCTTTGAAAAATACTTACTTTTTTGTAGAATTTACTTTAATTTTCTCTTTTTGACCTTTGTAATTTATAATAAAGATAATTTTTTTATACATGAAATTGTATGAAAGTTAAATATTTACGTGTATAATTTACCTATAAATCTTTATAATATTGTGTCACATTGCATCGAATTAAGTACTCAAAAGCGTCAAACATTGTAGCATAAGTTTCATCTTTTCTATTTGATATCGTTAATCTCAAAATAAATTTTCTGATGAAAGACAATTTATTTTTTTAATTCACAGAGGTTCTTCTTTCTATTTTTGTATTACTAGACAACAAATTCTTTTACAATTGTTACCTTTGTAGACCAACCTCTTTGAAAAGGTTTCAAATTCATTATCATTGTGCATTCATCCAGTAAAAAGGAAATCTAACATTGTTAAATTCAAATTAGTTTTACCTAATTTTGCAAAATTAACTTAAAAGTAAAAAGCAAAGAAAAATGAAATACCTTTCGTGGATTGAAATTACAGCTCGAAGATTAAAAACAAATGGTTATAATTCATAGCAAACTAAGTAGGAAATAAATCATGGCTGAAAATGGTAATGAAATGACATTCGAGACTTTGTGTAAATATTAGTTAAAATGAGCTGTTACTTTTAAAAAAAAAGTTATTTAATAATTTTGAATTATCATTAATTTTGTATTACAATTCAATAATAATATAATTATTATACTAACAAAAAATTATTTAATAATGATTGAATTAATAATAATTTTGTACTAAACTTTATGTTATAATTCAATAGTAGTAATAAATTGACAATTAAATTAATCAAATTAAAATAGATTTATAATAAAAAATAATTTGAGGTTTTTGATAATAATAAATTTGGTAATAATTACATTTCAATTCGTGGGAACTGATATTAAGCAGAAAATTTAAAAAAAAAACATATCATTTGTAGGAGGGAATGAGTGGAATTTAAAACAAATGTGATAAATGTGTTTAAAAATGTTTTTCATCATTTTAGTTTTTTTATATATTAAAGATAACAACCTTAAATATGTAATTTCTAAATATATTTATAATAAACATTGTATATATTAGAGATACGTTGGATATATTTGAAATAAACACAGTATATGTTTGAAAACAAAGATTTGATATTATACTTATGTATTAAATGTAACCCATCGAATTTGGAGATTTTGAATTTTAATTTTTTTAAAATGTTATTTTAAAATATAATGTTAAAAATATGATAGTTGGGAAAGTATTGACAGAAATAGAGTAAGTTTCTTTATTCTTTTTCTTTTTTGCTTATTATATATATTGACATATCTTTTCCATTTTAATTTGATTATTTGTTTATTAACAAATTTGTATATATATATATATATATTAAATATCCCAATCTCTATTTTTCAATTAATATGTATCTTTGTTAAATTGACATCACATTTTCAATTTTAATTTATTATTTTCTTATTAACAAATTTCTTTGGAGGCGTTTGGCGCACAGGTTCAGAATCAAATGCTTGAGAATTAAATGACTGTGGGCTTATTTGATGGAGTTGTGATGCCTGGAAATTATTGATACATGTGTTTAGGGTGCATAAATTGGCAATCTAGATTTCTAATGCTTGTGTTTGGGGTGCTGATTTTGAATTTCTAGGCTTAGCTAATTTTTTTTTTTAATTGGTCTGACTGTGTATGAAAATCTGGACATACATCTTATGAATGTAGTCACAACATATTTAAATAGATCTCTTGATAATTATATTTATATATAAGAAAGTCTCAGCAGAATTTAAAATATTTGAAACCTATAAATTAAGTTCTCGATAACTATATTCAATAAAGTTACAGAGATCATTATATGGATTGAAATAATCAGAATGAATGTGGTACAATTACTTGAGTGGATATTTGCTGAAAGAATGATATCAAAATAATTCAATATATTCATGTATTTTTATAAAGAAATCACAGTCAAAATTTTCTATTAAAATCATCATAATTGGAACCTCTAAAGAGCTTTTAAAGATAATAGATACTTGAAACCTATAAATTAAGTTCTCGATAACTATATTCAATAAAGTTACAGAGATCATTATATGGATTGAAATAATCAGAACGAATGTGGCACAATTACTTGAGTGGATATTTGCTGAAAGAATGGTATCAAAATAATTCAATATATTCATGTATTTTTATAAACAAATCACAGTCAAAATTTTCTATTAAAATCATCATAATTGGAACCTCTAAAGAGCTTTTAAAGGTAATAGAGTATCTTAATAAAAAAATTCGAGATGAAAGATCTCGAAGAAAAATAAAATTTTGTCTTGGTTTGCAAATTGAATATTTAGCAGATGGTTCATCAATCAACTTATACCGGAATTTTTTTAAAATATTTTATATGGATAAAGCACATCCATTGAACATACCAATGTAAGTTCGTTCACTAAATGTGAAGAAAGATATCTATCAACCTCGAGATGATAATAAAAAACTCTTTGATCCAGAAGTACCATATCTTAGTGAAATTGGTGCACTTATGTATCTCGCTAGTAATACAAGACTAGATATTGCAATTTCAGTAAATTTATTAGCTAGATATTGGATGGATTTTAGCATATATTTTGTTATCTCTGAGGAACAATGGATACATATTTATTTTATTCAAATAAATCAAATTTTGACTTGGTTGATTTTGCATATTCTGGATATTTATTTAATCAACACAAAGCTAGATTTCAAACAGGTTATTTATACACATGTGGAAGAACTGCTATGTCATGGCAATCGGTGAAAGAGACAATAGCAGTCACTTCCTCAAATCATGTTAAAATTCTTGCAATACATGAGGCAAGTCGACAATGTGTATTGCTAAGATCAATGAATCAACACGTTTAGGGAACATGTGCTTGTCTTCTAGTAAAAATTTTCCAACGATACTATACGAAGCCAACGCGACATATATAGCTCAAAACAAATGAGGTTATATTAAAAGAGATAGAACAAAACATATTTTACCAAAGCTTTTCTACACTCGTGGTCTTAAAGAAAATGACGATGTCAAGATACAACAAAATTGTTCAAATGATAACCTAGCAAACTTATTTACAAAATCATTACCTACTGTCACCTTTGAAAATTGTTGCACAATATTGAAATGCGTCAAGTCAGAGAACTCAAATGATGTGTCCATAAAAGGTAGTAAATTTTATTTTTGTAAGTGTATATGATATATGTACTTTTTTTCCTTCACTAGGATTTTTTTCATTGGACTTTTTCTAGTAAGGTTTTAACGAGACGTATTTCATATATGTAATGAGCATCTAATTGAGAGTTTTATAAATATTAGATACATTGATACCCATTATTCATTAAGCTTTAGTGTCTATATAGCCATGTGTCAATCTTCCTCTCACCTAACTCCTATGTCATATGTCTTAAAGATATCAACTTTTAACGACGATGTATTCCACCTCTTGATTGAAAAGTGGATGCACATTGGTGAACTTTCCAGGTGAAATTTGAAAACTTTTCAAATTTCTTATTTCATTTATTTCTTATTTATTTATTTATTTTATTTGTATATTATATATTATATATTTTAATATTTTATTTCCACAGCTCTTTCCATTCTTTCTAAAATAAAATAATCAACATTGAATGGGTTTTTTTAGTAATGTTATTTTCAAATGATGTAGGAAGGTCAAGGACTCAATTCGTCGGTCATTTATTGCAATACACGTGTCAATAATTTGTGTCCGTCCTGGAAGGCTATATGTTTTTTTAATATACTTTTTTCAAAACACTATAAAAATGATATTTAGAAATAATGATTATTTTATAAAAAGAAATTGAACATTAAAAAAAAAAATAGTCCACGACCCTTTTTTTTTCGTATTAATATGAAAAATATTGCTGATAATTTTTTTAAAAAAACATAATAATTAAAGAAAAAATCACAATTGGTGGGTATCTTTTTTTTTCCTTGAGGTCAATATATGTGTAAGTCATTCTAGGATTAGATTAGTTAATGTTATTTGAGTGCATTTCCATATACATCCATCTCTATGTCTAAGAAAGATGTATAAGTAGATTATAATTAGATAATTTAACAAATTACTTAAAAGATAGTATAACTTGAGATACATTGTATATCTATATATCTATAACATTTGGTGAAATCTTAAAATTGAAGTCATCCCTCACATTGATACGTGCCCTTATTTGCAGGATAATTATCTTGAATTTTGTGTTTGAAAACAGAACCACGTGGAAGACATACTTATTAATTCACTGAGCTTTTTGAGAAGATTTCACATCTTTTTTCCTTTCAAACTTCCTTTGTTTGATTGCTTCAAAATTTTCTTTATTAACTTAATTTAGTGATTCCACGAGTTTGGCCAACCATATATCACATCGATTAGATTCAAAATTTTCATAACTTCTTATATATTGTATCAAATTGGAAAACATATTTTATACCACGATTCTCTAAATTGAAAAACATTAGATTGAGTACCTCAAAAAATAAATATATAACTAAAATGGTACAACAATAAGATTGAAATCACGAATGAATGAGAAAATTAATATTGAAAAAATCCCATAATGGAGGGGGTTGGGTGGGTTGATGAAGACCTCAAAGTTTATTTTGATTAAATGCACATAATTAATCATTACATGTTTAATGTGTTTTATTTATCTTAAAAATTAAAACAATAATGAAAATTTAAATCATTAATTAAGTTAGTTGACTTGGATTTGACAGTTCAAGAAAACCATAATTTTTTACTGTGTACTTATCAGTTCCCATCTTCCATAAATGCAAAAATATATTTAGATTACTTTTTTTCATTTCCTCTTGTTCTCTCAATTAATATGATGAGTGGTTAATATGTTTACCAAATAAAAATATATACCCAACTTGTAAACATAACAAAAAGATGTATGATAATAAAACACGCATAATTATATTTTTTAAATTATAAAAATAGCAAATTAAATTTAAAAGTTGATAATTCTTTGATTAGTCGTCTTCTTATAACCGTCTGATATAATTAATTATTTGTTATATTTGTCATATTCGTAATATGCAAAAAAGATGTATCATACACTATTTTTTTAAAAATGTTTTGGTTATGTGATTTTTAATATAATATTGATTTATATTTTCAAAATTTTGAGAGTTATATGAATTAAAATTTTGAAAGTTGTAATCATTTATTATAATTAATTATATTTTGTTGATAAAAATAATAGGAGGGAGAATTGTAAATGTATCAGTTAAACTTCTAAAATTTTAGGATTACGTTATAGTTTTTTTTTAAATATATATATGAATCCATTTTATATTAGTTCATTTGTAAAATCTTTGTTTAAAAAAGAAATATACATGCAAGTGAGAATTAGTGTATGAACTATTTTTAAAGTTTTCAAATCACCCAACAACTCACACAACTTGACTATCCTATCAAAACCATAAGGAATGAGTTTATTGGGTTGAATTTTTTCAATCTTTTCCAATAAAGTTGAGTCTTGTGTTGTGAATATATATATTTTTTAATTTGGTTGATCCAAATCAATTTGAATCAATTTATTAGTTAATATATATCTTTTCCAATAAAGCTTTTAATATATATATATATTTTTTAAAAGTTTGCAATAGATATCTTGATATATATTTGGTATTTAAACATTTTATGAAATTGTAGTTATTAATTCTAAGTTGTAAATAAATTTTAGTTCTTTAAATTAATAAAAAAATAACTCGAACTCAATCCATTTCAACTCAAAATTTGAAGGATGTGTTGGAGACTCTGTTCGAGCCTTTTGGATTGTCAATTTACCTAATTCGATTTTTTGAACTAGTCCAAGAAATCTCAGGACTCAATTCATGTACACTCACATTTAAACTTTTAGTTGAGTGTAAATTAATTGATACAGTTTAGAATTTAATTCCATGCAACCCTAAAGCTTTTGAGATATAAATTAATTTTTTTTTCGGAGGGCAAGGAAAAAATAACTTTAATTTACAATTATTTCAAGGCAGAGTGGATTTAATGTGTGAATTAATAAGAGTGTATTTTGGACAGTACAATCTTTTCATACTTTGTAATAGTTCTTGTTCCTGATATTAATTCTCAGCTTCCTGCAACCGCACGGTAGCTTCCTGACTCTTCCCTTGTTTTTATTAGCCTTCATTTCAATTTTATTCTCATTAGGTTTCTCTGACGATCCGGACTCAAGCCCTATTCGATATGCTGAGAATAAGCTAGGTGTTGGTTTTTAATTAGATTTAACGGTACATGTTTGAGTATGATCTTGAAATTGTTAAAACCATTCTGAAACTTGACTTCAAGTAGAACTTTAATAACCTAAATATTATAAATTTAATTGAACATGCATTAATTAATTGTGTAGTTTGTGTATCTTAATTACAAAGTTAATGTTTATGGGGGTTTAAAGGTAAAATTTACTTATTGTTGCATTTCACAGTCATTAAATAGCTTGATTATTGTGTATAGTCATAGATATTGAAAGAGTAAAGAAAAATAAATGAAAACTTGGAATCAAATGTCATTAAAAAATATGTAATTATCTATTGACTACAACTATTGGTCTTCATGTTCATATGGGATTTAGGGTTTGAGAGAGATTCAAAATTCTCATTATGTTCTCTTTATGATTTTTTAAAATAAATTTACTTCTTTTTTTATTATTATACTATTACTTAATGGCAATAGAATAGAAAACATGAGAATATATGAAGTAATGTGGGTATATACAAGAAGAAAGAAGTAAACAAAAACTAAAAATGTTTTGATTTTTTTGTTATAATTTGACATGAGATATGCCACATTCAAGAAATTTAATGTTTAATTTGAGCCCTAATAGCTCAAATAAACATCAATTCAAGAACTTCTGTTCCATATAATATAACATTTCACTCCACAAACACAAATACACAATGAGAGAAAGATTGAACCCAAAAAGGAAAAAAAAAACTTATGAGAATTTAACTAATTTCATTCACACAACTAATCATTAAGAGTACCTCTACTTGCAGATCCATGGCCAACAATGGACAACAAAGCATTCTTCACACTCACTAACTGATAACAACCTCCAAACAATGTAGCTCTACTTGAAGAACCACCACCAAAGCACAAAATTGAAGTAGGAGAATTCGGAGCACTCCCGGCCACCACCTCGTCTCCGTCTTTATCGTCAAAGCTATACTCAAAGGGTACGCTTGGAATATCCGAGAATCGACGACGACGTTTGAAGAATTTAGGTCTAACGAAAGGCGAGGGAGATGAGGAGGAGGATGAGAAAGAGGATGACCACGAAGCTAATGAAGAGGACGAGGAGGGGGAGCCAGAAGAGGAGGAGAAAGACGGGGAAGTTCGAGATTTCCTCGGTGTAAGCCGAGGAAAAATTGAGCTCAAAAGGGTTGGTTTGGAAGAAGCTTTGGAAGTAGAATGTGAAGAGGAAAAGTAAGAAGGAGGAGGAGTAAGAGGAGGGATTGAAGTGTCTGAAAAAGTATGCTTTGGAGTTCCCGGTCGGGACTCCCATCGGAACGGAATTGCACCGGTGGCACCGCCGTAATAGACTCGAAAAGAGGAGTTGGTGGTGGAATTGAGCTCTTTGGATAGAGCTCTAGTGAAGAATCTACCTTCATGTTTGGTAATTTGGAAAGATTTTTGAGAGATTTGGTCGTAGTTTTGAGTTTTCATCTTGAAAGCCCAAAATTGATATATGAAAATGAGATTCTCTTTCTTTGTTTCCACAGATCTAAGAATCGGATTTCAAGATCCAAAGCAGATGAATTTGATTGATATATAATAATGACAATTGGAGGGAAAAGGAATTGGATGCTATATGAAGTAGCTAGGAGAAGCTATTTGGGTTTCTAAATGCTTAGTCTTTGAAGTTGTTGAACAGTGTATAATAAATTAAAAGGGTGGTAACATTGAAGTTGACAGATATAAATATTCATATCAAGAATTTGTCTTTAGAGAGGAATCAATTGAGTGGATTAATTAACATGGTAATCATTAAAATATTAGACTTAATCAAGCTTGTTTTTATTGGAAAATTAATTAAAGGGGTAAAAATTAGTTAGAGTTTCTAGGTTGAATATGTGGGTAGGAATTTAATAAGGGAAGAGAAGATGGACCCATTAACAAATGCAGAAAGTAAAGAAGGCCATGATGGGAAAGACAGTTGAGAGGAAGTGGTTCTTTTTTTTAAGAATATAAAAGTTTTAAAGTTCATGAAGTTATTATGTAATGGCTAGTCTTTACCATCTAGATTTGGTACCTATTGTTTTGATAATCTCTTACGATTGGACAATATCATTCTTATTTATCTTGTCAATACTTTCGAGATTAAAAGTTGTTTCTGGTTGTTTTGATATTCTCCTGTGATCGGACAACATCATTTTTGTTTATCTTGTCGATACCTTCAAGAGCGAAAGTTGTCACCATAAACCAACAATGAATGTCTTTTAGGATGTTAACTTTAAAGTTTCTATTATTGAATCACTTAAGAGAAGGGTAACTTCGTCGGTATAAAGTACTAAAATAACTTTCGATTTTTTTTAGCATTTATTAACTCTCTCTCTCCTATGAACAAATATGTTCACATCTTTGCACCTTTTGATTCCTTTTAAAGTTGTTCTTTGATCTGAAAAATATGTTTATTCTTATCTAAACAAAAATTACAATTCAAGATATGTTTTTTTAAGTGAAAGAGATCAAATAAACACAAATTTAAAATGATAATTATAATAAGTATCAATTCTAAGAATAACACTTACATACAATAACATTTTTAAGAAATTGTAAATATAGCAAAGTTTATCAATGATATACTTTTTTCGTTTATAAACTCTTATAAGTCTATTAGTGACAAACTCTTATAGTCTATCAATGATAGACTTGTAGATAGAGTTTGATAAATTTTATAATTTTTAAAATTGTTGCTATATACGTTAATATTTTAAATTTAATTGAAAATATATAAATACTATTAGTCTTATATTATTATTACTATTATTATTATTATTATTAGTTGTGGGTTTAGGAGTGTGAAGATGGTGTAATAAATGAGAGATGGGCGTGGTCCATATGATTTCTTCCTGAAAGCTTTGCTACTTTAATGTGATTTCTTTGTTGTTTTTATAAAGAGAAGGATGGTTGGAGAGAGATATTGAGAGAGATGATCATTAAAGCCCTTATAATAATATCATATGCCTACGTGGCCATTCCTACTTTGTTACACTTATTTTATCAATTTCATTTTTATTCTTCTCCCAATATATATTTTTCTTCCATACTAATAATCACCTATCAATTCTCTATAATATTTTGATGTCCATAAAAGCTATAATTATTATCAATGATTTCGGATTAAAAAACATAAATCTAACCAATGATCATTCATGTCCAAGGAAAGGAAAGAGAGTTCGACCTTTGAGCCCAATAACTCCTTCTCTGCCTCGCCCTCGAGGCCTACGAGCCTATAAGTTGCTCCAATCAGACCTTTCAAGCTCAAGGCTAACCCCTCCATTCTGCTCAAATCCAATAATTCTACCGTAACATTCCATCATATAAGAAAAACAGGAGAAGAACTAGTTGGTCCACGTCCATTATAAATACATCAATATAATTTTCATATGAGGTATCTCAAATTCTCTAGTTTTCTTTTTCTTTTACTTTTTAATTTCTCTTATAAAAATGATAATGGAGCATGAGACATGTGTCCTTCCATGTCACTTTACGTGGTTTTTATGCTGAATATGACAAGGAAACAAATATCGTTTACATATATATCAAATAATTTCAGTTCATATGTTGTTCATATGTATCTTATTAAAAATCTTTTAAAATTTGTTGTATTTCTTTTTCATTCATTAAATTTAACTTTATGTGGTTGATAATACATGTTATAAATAGATTTGGACTAAAAAAATGTTGAACTCAGATGAGACAAAAGGAAAATTTGGAGTACTTAACCAAAGCTCAAATGCACTTTGAGCCATGCAAACCACGAGGCAAGGCCCATTAACATTTACCCTTGCCCTCGATAATAGATGAGGCTAGGGGTGTGGCTAACCCTTTCACTCGAGAGCCACAATTTGTACATTCATTAATCTATAAGTCCAAAGAGGAGAGGGAAAGTCCTAGGTGAAGTTTCCTATTTATACTCTTACTATAACAAAATTCCTCGTGACAATTAGTATATCACTAGTACTCATATATATTCTCCTTATTTTGTTGGTCACATTTTTCTTAAATTATAAATTTATCGTTGTTGTCACATAAAGGTCATATATGCTTTCATCCAATTCGCATTTTGGCACCAACAATATTAATCGATTAGATATATACACACATATATAAGACTAAAATTTTAAATGATAATTTCAAGAATAACTTCTAAAGTTGAGATTCATCGCTATGCTCATTATCGAACAAGTTTAGAGGTGAAATATAACAAAAGTATATATCTTTTTTATCCATGATTGAATCAATCAACAAAAGAAGAATTAGATCAAATGTTAATTCGAATACATTATGAGAAAATGAATCTGAAGTCCAATTTGTATCAAAATGTAGCATAACTTTCCCATTTTGAAATATAGATGAATAAAACTTGCGAGAAAAATGTTTTGAAAATTATATACATGGCTTATTGGTTGGGGCATTGATAGCAAACCATGTAAAATGAAATTGTAAAGAATGGTGAACATTAATGGGTGGTCCACGTATAGGTAGATAGGAACATTAATGTGTAACAATTATTTTATCCAAAGCATAAGGGAATGCTCCAATTAAAACTTATTCTGTACACACAATTAATTTTTTCGACTTTTACGAAAAATTGAAAAACATCAGGTTGGTGAATGAATGTTTAAAATTCTTTAGGCTCAAATGCTTTTGGAATGACAAAAATGTTTTAGTTCTATTAAAAATATTTCTAAAAGGAATTCTTAAAAAAAACACTAATGTTCTACCGTAAAGATGTAAAAGATGAGAGGTTGAATCATTAATTTTCAAAATTAGTACCGACTCTTTGACTTGAATCATCAACCTTCCAACTAGTAATGTGACTGTTTCATCTCTTGAATTATGATGGAATTGACATGAAATTATTAAAATAATTTTAGTTTTAACTATTAAAAGTAATCCCAAACACTCTCTTTCTTAAGTTAACTTCCAATTAATTTTGGAGATGATGATGGTCTATTTTGTGATTAGGAAGCAATGTGAGGGTATTGAATTTGGGCATCATGATGTCTTAGATGAAGATGTTAGGAGGAATTGGGCTTTATATAAATGTGAGCCCAAAGGATTTGTTTTAATTTAAAATGGTATACCATATTACAATATTAATCTAAATTATCTAACTTTTTTAGAAATATTCTAAATTAACTAATATTTTACACAAATATAAGGCCCAAATGACTAATTTACTCATCTTTATTATTAATAATATATTAAAAAAATAAAAATGGAAAAAGAAAAGTAGATCATGATTAATATTTGCATTTATTAGATATCTTATGTAAATATGGTAAGTGATTAATTCTATTATGATAATATTATAATAAAAAAATCTTCCTTAATTATTTTTATTTGGGTGATTTTGTTCAAAAAATATTCCCTCTCAATTTCTCTCTCTCCATCCATTTTTTCTTTCGTTTTGCATTGTTTTTCATATATTTCACATAATTATAGTATATATTGAATAATATGATGTATATTTTATGAATGAAAAGTTCTTATATCAAGTTGTTTATAGAAGGTGGACCAACAATGAGAGAAATCAGGGACGTGAGTTTCGGTTTAGAAAATTAAAAAAAAAAAGGTAAAAATTTCCTTATTCAAATACGTTGAATGTTGATTCCATTTTCTTCATAAAAGACACCGAATACTAGAAGATTGGGTGAAGTATAAGTGGTGAAGGAGAAGAACATCGACGGCCGACTGGTGCAGTGATCTTTCGAAAAAAATTTGGCAAAAATTTAAGATGAGTAAGAATTTATATTTTGCATTTGAAATACATTAGAGTATATTAAGTGTATTGAAGATAACATCATTTATGTATTATTGAATATATGAAGTAGTATACTTGTAACAAATTACAAAAAATATATGAATTATGCAGTAGTATATATGTTAGAATTAAAAAAAAATACTGATCGGATACATAATTTGTGTATAGAGTGGTATAAAAATGCAATAAGAAAAAATCACAAAACATGAAGAAAAAAAAATCTATGTATGTATTATTAAATATATGCAGTAGTATATATGTAACACATCACAAAACATAAATGAATTATTCAGTAGCATATATGTAATAAATAAATAAATAAATAATACTGAATGGATATATAATTTGTGTATATATTGGTATATATAGGCAATAAGAAAAAATCACATAATAGAAAAAAGAATATGTGTATGTATTATTGAATATATGCAGTAGTATATATGTGATAAATCAGAAAACATAAATTTATTATTCAATGTTATACCATAATATATACGGATGTCAGGACATTTAATAAAAATTATATGTCGAGCATGACAGAAAAATGAACTGAATAATAAAAAATTAAATAAAATAGAAGGAACATGATCGAAATATATGCTACGAAATGGAAGAAGAACAATTTTTTTAAGGAACAAAAGTATATGCTAGCTAGAAACGGAAGAAAAAATATATACGAAACGAAAAATGAAAGAAAAAAAAAGACTAACGGAATATTCTGTAGCAAATCGAAAGGGAAGAAAACAATTTTTTCAGATACAAATCGGAGAAGAAAGTCGACGCCAAAATTGATGATCGTGAGAAAAAAGCTTTTGGTTTGGGCATGAAATTGAAAATAATTATTTTGTATTATAATTAAAAATATTATTACCATATAACATAATAATTTATATCATATTAAATTTTTGCAAAGGTAATAAATATCCATTAATAAATTCAAATATATATGTATTAGTAATTAAGGAAGTTATTATTTACCTAATAAATTGAGTATCATATAAATAAGAAAATAATTTGAATTTAATTTCAAAAATTATATATAATTAATCATTATAATAAGGTTGTAATTATCCTAAAAATATAGAAAAATCTAATAAAAGAAATAAATCATAATTTAGGACATTTGTGAAATTTCCTAGTAGATTTAGTGTTTTTGTCTAAATCTTTCTTTAATTTATTTTTCAAAAGTAGTTAAGAATAAATTTTTGTTAATGAAAATCCAAAAAATTGGGTTACAAAAAATGAAAGAAATAAAATACAATAGAGTTGTCATATTGAAATGAGAAATGTATACTTAATTCACATAGAAGTGGGACAAATCAACATTTGACTTAAAAGATTAGTGATAAAAACAGTATACTAATTGGTAATTATTTTAGTAATGTTCTGACATTTGCATGTTATTAGAAAAAAAAAAAAGGACGGTGACTCTGACATCCACAATAATTAATTAAGTTTTATTCGCTAACAACTTCATAATTTTATATCAACGTAGTCAACATTTTCACATTAAAAAACACTTTTATTTAAGAAAGTGCTTTGAAATTAAATTTCATATCGCAAACATGTCCATTTGATATTTAAAAATTCTACTAAGATATATTCTAACATCGGCTAATAAAGATGTGACATTTCAATGTATTGGAAACTATGAGGTCTATAGTTCCAATTCTCTCACTCAATTAGTATACTAAAAAGTATTTTCAAATATTTTTTTTAAAACCAACTAATTTATTATAAATAAGATTGAAGACGTTTGAAAAGTCATATGACTTCTGAAGGATAATTATTTGGTTTATGAAATTTAAATTTATGGGTTTATTATTCCCTTAATCCTAATAATACTTTAAAGATTCAAGTCAAAAGTTAAGAATTAATAAAAGCAAATTTTAAAACTGCCTATTTTCAAAAGGTGAAAACCATGGTTGAGATAAAACAAATATAAACTTTAAAAGTGTAAAATAAAAAAAGCAAAATTATTATTGAATAGAATTTTAAATCAAAGTTTAAGTATATGTTTGAGAGTGATTTTGACATGGTTAAATTCATTTTTGTTATTGTCGCAGTCACTTTTTATCTAAAATAATCACGTTTGAAAATAAAATAAATTGGTTTTTGAAAGAAAAAAAATTACTTTAAACTGATTTTTAAAGTATGACTAATTAGGGGTGAGCATTGACACCCAAAAATTCGCTCTAAACGACCAAAACTGAACGAATCGACACTCGATGGTTGATTTTTATGAAAAGTGGTCAGCGGCCGATTTAAGAAAGAGTTTTTCGAAAAACCAAACCAGACCGATCAAATTTATATCCTCACCGACCAAACCCAACCAAAATTTTAAAAAATATTATATATATATACATATATATACATACATAATTAAATAAATAAAGAGAATGTAGATTTTATATAGTTGGAAAAGTAAAGTTAATTATATGATGAAATATAATTATAATTGTTTGAAAAATAAGATAATTAATTAGGAGAGACGGTTGATTTGATTGAACGAGAAAAGATGATGAATTTAATTAAGAGATAAAATAATGGTTTAAATAAATATATATTTATTATATCTTTTGGTGAGAGAATAAAAATAAAAGTAAATAAGTATTATATTAATAATGTCTAAGATTTTATGCATTTAAGGAATTTATTAAGGAAAAATAATGAGAATAAAAATATATATGTATACATTGATATTATATATATATATATAATTTGGATCTATAAATAACATTAGAATGCTTAAATTGAAATTGAAATGAAAAGGAAAAAGAAAAAGTTCATTTGGGAGAATTTTTGGATGAAAGTCAATTGATAATTTTATTAATTAAGATATTTGATGTTTTCTTATTGTTTAGGATATCTGCTTTAATTAGGAATTGATTATTAGTAAAGAATTACATTTTTTTAGCTAATCTCGAGATAAGAAATTCTAGTACTAGACTTTCGAAATAGAAATAAGAGTTTGCATGTATTTTTCATTATGCATTGATGTAACTAAGATGCATAATTTGACATATATGAATGACTGATATAGATGGCTACAATAGATTACTAGTACGTTATGACTGATATGACTATATTATGATGCGTGATATATTAATCGCATGATAAGAACGTTATGATTGATATTCATGTCATGTTATGATGTTTATGTTAAATTATATACTACGGACTGTGGTGCTCTGTTAATTTTGTCTATTAGGGTTGTACCCATATAGGTGTCCCTCGGGATCACCACTTTTTTGTGACTGTCTGGTTCAATGGGACCACCAGTCAGTCATGATAACTTTTTATAACTTTTATGAGTGATTCGATGGGGTCACTTACCGTCTGACTCTCTTACGTGTTTTCTTTGGGTTCACAGAGAGCCTAGATGTGTCCTACGAGATTATTGGATAGCGTGTATTCGAGAGCACGATAGTTTGGAGTACTTTCTTACGAAGCCCTAATGGAAAGTTAACAGACACCTAGCAGGACTAGTAGTGGGTATTGAGTATATGTTTATACTTAACATTTTCTATGTTTAATATTTCAAGAAATTGTTAACATTGTTATTTATCTTTAAGGTAATGATCTCAGCTTAGTATAAAAAGTTAGGTCGTTACAGGAATCACCTTCAACATTTTTAAAAATTATTCAAAATAAATTTATAGAATTAGATATTTACTAAAAAAATTCGACAATTGTTATTAGCCGACTTTCAATTTTTTTTTTTTTTTTTTTTTTTGTAACCGTTGACTTTCAACGATTACTTTCCTACACCATCACCGACAAACTTTCAACGACCATTTTTCAATGGTCTTCATTGACAAACTTCCAATGATACTTTTTTTACGACGGTCGCCAGTCAATCTCTGATAACGTCTTTGTCGACTATTGACGACCATTTTTTCGCAATTGCTACCAGCCAACCTCTGATGACCGCTTTTTGAAATCATCGTCAATCAATTTTCAACAACTACTTTTTAAAACCGTTGTCGAAAAACTTTATGCAACGACTGCCGCCAACCTCAGATCTGATGGGATAAGAGCCCTAACAACGAAAATGGAATTTTAGAGAGACCTTAAACTCAATTTGATTAAATGAAATTTTAAGAGTACCAATAATACATTGGAAAATTACATAAACAAATTTCTATAAAGCTTAGTGGCTAAGCATGCTTTCTACAAAACAAATAAAGAGAACACTAAAAGAATACTCACGTCATTAACGACTCTATATCTGCCAAACGCCAAAATAGGGCACCACCACTTGGAGACCTTATTCTTTGGGAATGAAATTTTGGTTTGTGGGAACCAAAATTGGGAGGAAATTTTAGTTTGACAGAGAATGATATTTTTTAGAGAATAGGAAAAAACTTTTAGAGAATAAACTAATATGCACCATTGTACTCCTACCTCCGACTTCTTTAGGACGAAGAAGAGGAAGTTGACAGATATTTGGGTTATGTGGGAGAACCACCCACGTTTCCTATTTAACTAATTTAATTTAAAATAAACTAATTAAATTAAAATTAAAATACTTAATTAATTTGATCTAAATTAAATAATTAATTAAATCATATTTAATTAATATTTCATTTAAATCATATTTAAATATCTCTCATATAACCTATATTTTTAATTTAATTAAATAAAGTTAAACCAAATTATTAATTAATTTCTAAATTAAATATCTTATATTTAATTTAATCAAAATTAGAATTATATTAAAATATAAATTTCTCTCGTAATCTATAGTTTTAACGTGAATCTAATTCACATTAAATTAATATTTGAACTCATTCAAATATTTTATTCTCTAATAAATTAATTTTGAATCATGTCCAAAATTAAATATATATAATAAAGTTTAATTAAAATATAAACTTTATATTATAATATATCACCCTACATTCTATTAATTCCTAAAGTAAATTTGAACATTTCAAATTACAACCAATACAAATAAATCACATTACCCTTTATGAGCTAGGAATGAGACATAATGAACTTACAAATCAAAAAATACAACGATATGAGATTAATTGGCTAAACTCATTAACCACATTAATCAATATTCATTAACTGTGTGTAAACTCCACTAAAAACTCATAGTTGAACTCTTCTCACTGTAGATATATTTTTATGTCCATGGATATAGATCAATAACAGTAAGTAAGTCATTCACAAGTGTTCGTAACACCAACTGGGTCAAAGTACCGTTTTACCTCTAGTCCTTAAATACTAGTGCTCCTCTAATGAACAACTTGTTTATGGTCCAGCCATTAAACATAAACCCCTTTTGTGCCATAGAGAGGGTAGAGCCATTTGTTCAAGTTTCGGAGACACAATTTAAGAGAACACTTATCTACTTACCCTAAAATCGGAAAGAAGTGAATTCCATCTTGTATGATTATGTCACAGCTCCCCACTTGATCTTGTCCTTAAAATGATAAGCATATTGAGTCAGCAATAACGCCACTCATCAAATAGCTTAGGATGTTAGTTTATTGGATTTAGGGTATTAAGACAAAACTAATAATAAAATCAATAATACTTATTGAAATTATAATAATAACATGTTATTAATAACGATCAATGGAATATATTTACTATCTACGAGTTTTAGGATATAAAATCCAACAAGATCAGCATCTTCCAACATCACCACCGATCAATTTTCAACGATTACATTTCAACAACGGACGTTGAACAACTTCCAAGAAATTAGATATTTATTAAAAATAAATTAATAAAATTAGATATTTATTAGAACTTTGAGTGACAATATTTTCGACAATTGTTTTCGTCGAACTGCCGACGACTGTGTTTTGGTGATCGTCATTGACCAACTTCAGCGACCACAACTGCAAACTTCTAATCACCATTTTTAAGTGACACCACCACTGGCCACCATTTTCAACAATAATTTTTCAGCAACTATTGGTGGTCAACTATGTAATAAAAATATTTTTTAAAAACAAATGTAAAAACAAATTAATAAAAAAACATATTTATTAATTGGTTAAATAATTTTCAAATATAAAATATAATTTGGTAATTTTAAAATCACTTTTAGAACCAAACATGATATTATTCAAAACCACTTTCAAAATTTCAAAATTTGAAGTCAAACAAAAATTTAATGGTTAAAAAACCACTTTTACAAAATCAATTGTATATAAATCTTTCCTTTTAAAATCATTATTTCAAGCATCACTCCCAAACCTATCACAAGAATATTATTAGATTCTTATAATGATGAAAAACTAAGAATAAGTTCTATCACAGTAAAAACCAACTTATTATTATAAATTTTAGACTATAAATGTTATCCAATATGTCATTATTTGAACAAATCAAGTATCAATCTCCCGGGGAGGGGGGATGTGTGTAATTTCTTGCTCAATAGTGTGACTTTACCTGCTATCCATATGTCTAATTGTCTATCCATCCCTAGTAACCAATTTATTTAATAGAATCTTAAAGAATGACTACACATGAATAGGTACGGATTTCAGAGAAAATGGAGGAATTTACCATTTCTGTAATTTTGTTTTATTTATTTTAATGTTAAATTTTATCACAATTTTATAATAATGAGATTGGAGGAAAAGTAGTAAATAAAAAAAATAAAAATAAAAAGTTTGATTTGGGAATAACAAAGTAGAGAAATAGAAATGTCTTTATTGGGAACTTAATTTGTAAAAAACAAAGCATTTGTTGTCAATGTGATTTGTGGTTTTTTGTTACAAACTAAGAGTTGAAAAATCAAAATGTAAAAAGTAAAATGAATTGTGCACTAACAAAAATGTGGTTGGGGAATTAAAAAAAGAAAGAAAAAAGAAAAGGAAATGAATTGGTTGGTTGTGAAAAAGTTAAAGTGAAAAACACTCGCCGCAATCATGCTTTTATTCCCTTTCCCTTCATATCATCATTTTAAATCCATCAAAACTAAAATAATATACATTTTTATTTTTCTTCTTTTCTTCTTCCTCCCCCTCACCACTTCTTTCTTTCTTTCTTCCCTAAATTTCCTAATTCTCTAATCATTCCCAACTTTTAATTAAACTAAGTAACAATTCTCAATTTCAAATAATTTATCCTCTCCTCTCTAATCATTTATTTCTCTATTCATAACCATTTTGTTTTTAATTTTTCAAATTTAAAAAATAAAACAATGAATGTAGATGATAAATAATAAATAGTTATTAAACTCAATCTTACGTTATAGTTTTCGTTTTTAAAAATTATGTTTATAAACACTGAATTTTATCTTCTAAGTTTATTTAATGTGTTACCATTTTTTTTTGTTAATGTTCTTAAAAACCAAACCAAAATTTACAAATTAAATCATTCTTTTATACAATTATTTTTTCTAAAAAAAATTAAGCTTATAAAAAATATATTTTTAACACTTCTGTTTTTATATTTTGTAACTACCGTTTTTCAAAATTAAGCCACGTGTTAAAAAACTTTTTTTTTTAAAAAAAAAGTTTTAAAACTCGTTTTTATTTTAGATTTTGACTATATCAATTTTGGGTGTTTTCTTAAAAAAAGTAAAAACCATTACAGAGAAATGAATATTGGAAGGTAAAACAAATGAAATTATTAAAAGAAAAAGTAGGTTAAAATTGGATGAAGAATTCAAATGTAAAATTCATGATATAAAAAGTAAGTGGAAATAAACAAGAAATTAGGATTCTAAATTTTTGTTTTTCTAATTAAATTCTATTTTATTTTAAGTAATTTTGTAAATGATAAAGTCATGAAAATATATTATTTGAGGGGACATTATTAAAAATAACAAAATAAATTAAAATATTTACAAGTTATAGCAAAATTCTGAATTCTATCAATGATAGTCTTATAATGACTATCATTATAGTATATCAATGACTATCAGTGATAGAATTTGCTATATGTTGTAAATATTTTGTAAAATGTGTTATTTTTAAAAATTCTCCTTATTTTATATTATTGAGTAAGTAAAAATTTTAATAGGTTTTCATACCAACTCCATCCTTGATTTTGAAGCTTTTATTGTTGAATGAGTTTTGATATAAATTAAGTTTGATGAAATCATAGTGATTGTAGTTTAATTTCTTCAAAGGTGTTTCACTTTGCCCATTTATTTTAAATTATTAAATTCACTTATGGATGTTGAATAATCAATTCATTGATTAATAAATTTCAAAAAGCAAATTAATGTCAGATATCACTTTTCCCCTTTCTTTTTTCTTCTTCTTGGTCTTTGCATTACAACTTTCAAATCAACCTCATAATTGTTTCCTTACAAAATAAGTAACCCAATGTTAATTATTGAAAAAGCATCCATTTACCCCCTCTAAATTTTACCAATCCTATTAATTTAAATCATAAATAAATAATGGTATAAATTTAAATCTTCCATTTACATTTCTTTTATTATGTTTTGTTTGAAAAAAATCCTAAAAAGTAAACCATTTGAAATTTAGTTAATTTCAATTTAAAAACTTTCCTACAAAGTTGAAATCTGAAAAAGTCTACACAAGTTTGGCGAGAATTATTGCAATAATAATTTTTATAAAGTAAGCATCAAATGAAAGATTTAAGGGTCTATTTAGTAATCCTTTCATTTTCAGTTTTGAGTTTTTAAAAAATAGATTTGATAATTAATTTACTTTATTTTTTTTAAAACAAGATATTTGTTATGAAGAAAAAGTAAAAAGTAAAAAAGAAAAAGAAAGGTTTTGTTTCTAACTTAGTTACGACACATATATTTGATTTTATGTTTTTGTTAAACAAAATTTTAAAAATAAAATTCCAAAAATAGATAAAACAAGAACAAAACAAATTTTTGAAACAGAATTCAAAAAATAGAAAAAACAAAAACAAAAAAGTCAAAAGATTATGATAGGAGACAAAGTTTATATTGATACAAATTCTAACATAATATTAGTGAAACAAGATCTAAAGTAGAATGTAATTAAATTGATACACATAAAGTTTTAAGGATTAAATTGATATTGTGATGTATCACTTTTTTCTCTTTAAAACAAATACACATTTGTCAAAATGAACATACTATGTGCTTGCATTATCAATTTTGAGATCAGAAGTTCAATTTCTCTATTCACATATTTAGTTTGTGAATTTCATTAAGAAAAAACGTTAAGAGTTTTATACAATTTTATTGTACATAATTAAAATATACAAAAAAAATTTATATTCGAGTAGATTTTCTTTGCTCTTAAATTTTTAGATTTCGTTTTACCATTTACAAACACGTTAACCACCCTACTAAATTTTCATCAAAAGTTAATGAAAAAAAAAATTCCAAAAACGATGTTGTTAGAACAAGTTTTAAATTTAAGAATGAAAATGAAAGCTTGTGAAAAGTAGAATTAATTTAGAAAAATTATTGTGAAAAAAAAAAAAAAAAGTATTTCTTATGAATTGTGATATAATGGAGGTATCCAAATATTGCCAAATGAAGTAATTATTGTGTGGGCTATAAAGTTTTGTACGTAGGAGAGGTTCTCACTCTCTTCGAAACTTCTTTTTTGGATTAAATCTTTTACTTTATGCTTTTCCAAATTTGAAAATTACAAAAGTATCATAAAGTAGAACCAAACACAACACTACAAAAGAAAAACTAAAGCATTCATTCACAAAATAATACACATTACACACACACAATCATTTCTAAAGTTTAAAACAAATTCAAATCTTTAATATCCACCTTAAGCATTCATATTCTATTTAACACATATATTCAAATTAAGAAGTTAAACAAATCCCAAATATTGTTTTTGAGTTTTCTTTTTTAAAAAAAACAAGATTATTTTGCAACAATATGAATATTTTGTCAATTTTATCATTTTTTTTATTTATAATTTTCTATATTTAAAATTATTTAAACTAAAATTGAATAAGTTGAAAATACCTATACACTATACTAGCTAGTAATATTAACCTAGTTTTATTCTTGCAATCATAGTGAATTGTTGAAGTTTTTTTTTTTTTTTAAAAAAAGTAATAAAATAGAAAGATAAAATGAGAAATGGTAATTCCAAAAATAAAGAACGACATGTCGGCAAGATTCAATATGAAGATGATGGGGCATTGTAACCGCCAAATACTAATTGGCGCTTTTAACCGCAATCCACGCTAAGAATCAAAATTCCGGTCAACTCCGAGTCCACATCATAACTCCCTAAACCAACCAATTAGATTTCAATCAAGTCCAAATTTCAACTGTCAAAGTACCAAATACTTTGACTTTTTCGCTTCAACCAATCAACAACTTCCACGTTTCTTCTCATGGGTCGAATTAGAAGCAGAGGAACTTCCCCGTAAAGCTCGTATGCAAAAGAAGAATAATTGAGCTAACTCGAAATTACAACTCAGTGAAGCCTTTTCTTTTTCCTCTTTTTGCTCTGCGAGCGAGTTGCAGAATCGGTCCCCTCAAAACACCATCATCACTACCTCCATTAAAATCCTCGATGAAGCATTATAGTTTCGAGAATCGGTTTCACATCATGAACTCGTCCTCTAAAAGTCCAACCCACATTCTCTTTAAATTCCCATAACCACAATTTCAATCTGAACTGTACCTATTTCTCTTCTTCAATGGCGGAGGCACCGGACCCAGCTTCTGAGGCAGTTCCACGAACCCCATGTATAGCTGAAACCAGACTCCAAATGGGTTCACACTCTGACCCATTTGGGCTCGGACCCACCGGAAGTGGCGCTTCCACTCCCCCACCTGGGATTCGACGGGTCAATTTCAGGGCTGTGATCGACACCAACCCCCCTTTTGGGTCGGTCAAAGAGGCCGTCACCCGGTTCGGCGGCAGCGGCCCATGGATACCCTTTTCCAAGGTAAACCACACAATGCCTTCTCTTTCTCCGTTTTTTTCTTTCTGTGTTGGAGCTTCAGAACTGACAATTTTATAGTTTATAGTGTATAATTTCTTGTTGAAATTGAATAGTAGTGGAAACAGGGGTCTCCCGATTAAGATGGATGAGGTTCATTATAATATTATTGTTTATTTTTTGACCATGTGAGTTTGATGTCACTGTCAATTCACGGATACATTTGATGCTTGTAATGGTTGAAGAATTGAAAATATGTTTCTAGAAGAAGAAACCATTGTTTAAATAATGATCTCAACAAAGTTCTACTTCCTGGGTTTGTTTCAGTTTTTTGAAGTGGAATGAACAAAACAACAAATGTTTATCACACTGCATTTTCTGTTTGTGTTATGCATTGTTTTTGTTTCCTTCTAAGGTGATTTCTGATTCATCATCATGATGAAACAGCAGGGGATTGAGGAGTTTGATATTAAAAGAATGGAGGAGCAAACAGCTGAGTTGGAGAAAGATTTGATCGTTAAAGAATTGGAAACACTTGATGTATTGGAAGAATTGGGTGCAACAAAAAGAATGGTGGAAGAGTTAAAAAGGCAGCTGAGGAAAGAAGCATTGAAATGCTTTCCACCTCCAAATTTTCATTCAGGGGAACAGACTCCAACTCCTACTACTGTTAAAGAAATTGAGGAAAGTTTTGGTGATTTCATTAACAATCATGAGCAGCATGTGTTAGGAGATTCATGTCCATCACCTGACATGATCTTAATGGAGTTGAAGCAAGCAAAAATGAACCTTGGAAAGACTATAAATGATCTGGGTGTCATTCAAACTTCTGTTGAATCGCTCAATAGGAAAATGAAGAGAGAAAAGAGTTTGCTGGCCAAGAGACGAGATGGGGTTGTGCCAAAGCCGAAGCTTTCTGGTCCATTGACAATGGACGAGGAGCTCAAACCAATTCAGATAAAGTCCCAAGTGACTGATGATATTGAATTTAAAGATGTATCTGAGAATTCATTCCATACATTGAGGGAGCCTCCTCAGCTGAACCCAATGGGTGGACAAATAAAAAACACAAATGGAGTGAAATCTGATTATTTGGCAGCAAATGGGCAAAAGATGGCTAGTTTGAGAACTGCAGAGTTAAGGTTGGTAGCAGCGAGAAAAATGGAAGAGGCTGCAAGAGCAGCAGAGGCAGTGGCTTTAGCTGAAGTTGAAGCTTTAAGTTGCATTGATAATTCAGCTGGATTTTCCTTGCAAGAGCCTGAAACTGTGGCATTTAACTTCAAAGAGCAATCTCTCTTAAACCCCAACACTCAGAAACCTGAGGAATATCAGTTTGATGAGACAAATTCTTCCAAATCGTCCATCGCAAACAAGTTGAAGGAAGCAAAAGAGGAGCTTAATCTTGGCAAGAAAGCTTTGGAGGAGGCTTTAAATAGAGTTGAACTTGCAAATAGAAAGCAACTAGTAGCTGAAGAAACTCTAAGAAAATGGGCACCAGAACATAAGGGACCTGCCATTTACTACCCAAGTAGCCTCAACAATTTCCACCATTCCGCTCTCGCAAACTTTCATCCATCCATTCATCAAGGCTCTCCATTACACAACATGAGTAGGCCAGAACTTGTAATGAAAAAGGATTCAAAGCCTGTTCTAAGATCTACCATTTCGATGCGAGACGTGCTAAGCAGGAAGCAAGGTTTATCAGGAGACAACATAGGAAGAAGGGAAAGTCAGTGTGAAAAACAGAAAGTTGCTTTGAGTCAAATGCTCCATCTCCATGCATTAAGAGAGGATCTAACATTTCCTTCAAAAATAGAGAATGACAGAAATGAACAAAAGAATCTTTCAACAGAAAGAAAGAGATTTGGCTTCATCCACATAGCTCTCCCCATGAAGAAGCAAAGTAAGAAAAAGCCACAATCATAAACAAAGTACAGTATCATCCAATTGTTGAAGGAAGGAAGTGTGAGGTTCTAACATATATTTTATTTATTCATTAGTTGCTATCTGTTTTGAGTGATGTGCTATAATACCACAGTTGTGATATTCAATAATTTTTCAGCTATCTTTTTTATTGGTTGTTAAATGTTTCGGTTTGAGATTTCTTAGGGGGATTTGTTGATGCTGAAACTTCATTGTTGATGAGTATAATGTGTGCTAGGCAATTAATGTTGGAAGTGTATTTTGCCCTTAAATTTAGCTTTTGATATGCCATATCCTCTGTTAATGATCTGCCCCCACTTGGTTTACAAAGAACATTGAATAGTGAAGTACTTGATTTGCTTGTTGCTTGTTCTAATCTAAGTTAAAACTCAATGGAGAAACAAGGACAGGGCTTTTAAAAAAAAAAGGCATTTTTATGCAAAAATTGGTACAATTATATGATTAGTTGATACTGCTTTTGCAAAGCACAAAGAAAACTATGTAATATCATTGCCATTTTCAATACTATGCTCTGTTTTTTGTCCTACCTTTGCAAGGATGGGAAGAAGTATGAGTATTGGAAATGTAGACACCATTAGAGGAAGCATCAATGCCTCCCTCCTTGGTTTCGGTTTTGATTTTGGCCATCCTTATGCTTACAAGTAGTTGATCGAAAATTTGATATGAATCATGTAATATTAGCATATGTTTAAAATCACTTTCAATTGACTTAAAAACAGTCTTTCTTCGTTAGAAAAAGAAAAACAAGAACTAATTTGAATATAACTCAACATATTTGTTTCATATTATTAATTTTGTTTATGAAATTGTGAATTATAGTATGCCTTTTAAATTTTTCGGTGAAGTTTTCCAATGAAGAAAATTTACATGAATAAAGTATATGTCACGTCATTTCCTTCCGTTTTGCATTGTTTTTCATATATATCACGTACTTTACTAATTTCTGATTTATACTCAGTATATTACATTAATTTTCCATTGTTTTTCCTAGATTGAAATTTAACTTTTGGATAAATAATGTAACTTTTAAAAATAATAATTAAAATATTGTAGTTGTCACACCCCAAACTGTACTACTACGATAACGCCGAAGTAGTAGGAATAAGATGGGAGTTTGTTACAACCTTGAAATTTTTTTATCTCAATTTCTTTTAAACTATTAAACACTCAAAATGCAATGGAGAACAAAGAAACGCCAAGCAAAGTAAATACAAACCAAAACGTAAACTTTATTAATAACATATGTTTCATACATTATTACAATACTTTGACCAAATAACTAAGGCTTAACCATTTCCAAAACACTTTGAATTACCTCGCCGCAAATCCTTCAACCTTCTTCTCTACTGGGTTTAAACGTCTGATCTTGAAAGATAGATTTTTAAAACGTAAGTCTAAAAGACTTAGTGGTGTTTTATGAAAATCTTTTGCAATAACTTTTCGTAATCATTTTGCAAAAATATTATCAAATTATTTAAACATACCAACAAATCATTTCATTTCGCATAAACTTTTCTTTATGCTTAAAAAATCATTTCATTTTGCCAAAGATCCTGAATCGTTCTCTACGCTTGGTCTCATTACCTCGCGTTCAGACTACTATATCAACAGCATCCGAGAACATACAAACTCGTCTTTATTGCTCAGGTCGCTAAGCTTTATACGCCCCTTTTAATGCATAAGCTAACTTCTTATCACCATGTAGCCCGTACACCCCATGGTGGCCTTGACTCTTTATGTGCACATAAAAGTTAGCATCATCTCAAAGAAACATAGTATTTAAATCATAGTAATCAAATCAAGCTTTAACATTATAAATCATGCTTGAAAAACATAACTTTTCATAGAAATCTCTTTGAAACATTCTCATATGAATTCTTCTTTCAAATCAGTAAAGAAAAATCGTAACAAAGTTTTTTAACATAAATTCATTTGAGAGAAAAACACTCACCAAACTTTACTAAATAAGTGCTTCTTCTTCTTCTCGCAAGTATCTTCTCACGTGGCTAAACCAGTAGCACTTCAACATTTCACAACAAAACTCTCATAATCTCCTCCTTAGTTACCCAAATCCTCTTATTTATAGAGTTCTTAAATTAACTTAGTCATGCATAAACTATTTTCAGTTTATTTTTTATAGGAATCAAATAAAAAAACAAAAGCAACATGTTGATGATGGAATGAAAACAATTTTGATTTATGATTTAAATTGAAAATAATTATTACCATATAAATATATAAAATTTATATCATATTTAAATCATAAATAAGTAATAAATATAAATATATAATAAATTAGGTGGTTGATAATTAAGGAAAAATTCTTTAAGATTTTCGAAAATATTAAAAATATTAAAAAATTATTTAAGATTTACAGATATAATTTATTTTTAAATAATTAAATGATTGTTAAAATTTTCCTAAAATACTAAGGATTTTTAATAATTAAAAAATTAGTACATTCGATAATTTGTCTTTCCCTAAATCTTTCGAGAAAAATTGAGATATGAAAAGCCCAATACTATTTTAGTTTTGAAACAGACAAAAATATAGGCCTTAAAGCCCAAACAGGAATCCAACCAAACCAAGGGAAGTAGCCCAATTTCTCCATTTCGCCCAAATTTGGGAATGTGATTGGACAAACTTTAGGTTTACCCCTTTAATTACATCCTTAATAACTTTATAAAAATAAGTTTGATTTTTGGGGTTTTCTCAAAAGTAGAAAAAATGAATATTTACAATCCATGTAAAAGAAATCAGAAAAGGACATTTTTTACGATTTATAAATATTTTATCAAATTTTCTATTTTTAAATATTTTATCAATTTATTTTTATTTTTGACAATTCTCTTTTATTACTTTTACCTAAAAGGTTTACTGTGTATATAATTTAAGCATCAAAGTATTTGTGATAAACGTCACAATCGTTTGTTATTTTTCTCTTTCTAAAATAAAAATTCAAATGACACGTGGAGGTCACCTTCCTTTGGTTGGATTATGCCATCGACAATTTTTATACATTTATTTCTTCATTTGTGCTTATTAACCTCTCTTTCTCTACATATATATATATTTAATTTATTCTTTTTCATTATTTTCCTTCTCAAAGCAAATAAGTTTCAATACTTTCTTTGCTTACCCTTCATAATAATAAGCAAAAGTAAGGTTTGATATAAATAAAAAAAAAAAAAAAAAACTTAACTCCATATATTTCTATAATTTAATTGCTTTCTTGGAATCTTGATGAGACCAGAGAATTAGATACTTTAAATAATTATTGTGAAAAAATTCTCTCTGCCATCATATAATATTTTCATTTATTTTCAATTATCTCACTTTTTTTTTTCTTTTTAACAATAGCTAGTGAAAAGATATAATGTCTTAACTAATAATGTAAAATAATCTTTTTATCCATTTTTTTTAAGAATTTAAAAAGATAAATTATAATTTTATAGCTTAATTAGTTTCCTTTTTAAATTTGTATACGTCAACTGGTTAAATACCAAGTTAACTTTCTATTAATTATATAGAATAAGTATTTCATATATTAATTTAAACTCTAAACTTTCATAATTATATCCAAATGAATAAAAGAATGTTAAAATAGAAGAGATTAAATTGAAATGTTATTTGAATAAGAAGGACTATATATAGTGTGTTTAGGGTAATGTAATATTTATGGAAATTAGCGATTTTGAGTGTTGATTGAAGATTAAACCCACACATGTCAAAATTGTGTTTTAGAAATGCCCACGGAATATATCTCTTTTTTTTTTTTTTTTTTTGGCAAAGGAATAAATCAAAATTCTTAGCTTAATTAAAAGTTATAATATGCTCTCACATGTACACATCAATCAGCCCCTATATTTGAAGATAAATATCCATACGAAAAACTAAAAAAAGAAAAAGAAAAAGTTATTATTATTATTATTGTAGAAAATAAAAAAGGAAAGAAAAAAGAAGAAGATGATAATATTTATCCATAAAGTTTTATTATCTTAGAATGAGAAGGAATGGGGGCTTCCTAAGGTTGCCACTTGGCTTAAAGCATTTAATATTATTCTTCCTTAATTATCTTATAATTTTTGTGTTTATCACATGATTCATTATCATATAACAAACCATAAAATTTATTCATGGATATATAATAAGCTTACCTTAACTTTGGTTTTCTGCAGATTTTTTTTTTTTTTGTAAACTTAATTGTAATATAAAGTAGAGTAGTGTTTTTGAAAATTTCAGCTTTATTCTTAAACAAGTTAAGTTGGAATTTGATGAACAAATACTAAACTATCATTTTAGGGATATAATAACTAAAATAGACTCAATATATTTTTCATCTAAATAATAAATCATAATTTGTTTTATCAAGTACAATCTCAAAATCAATCACAAACACACAATCTTAGTTTAATTGTCCTCTCTTGTTGTATTAAAATGAAGTTTTATAGTTATTTAACACTTCAAAAAAATCATTATAGTGTATATGTGATTACACATAGACAAATTAAATGTTCTATAGAAACAGTAATAATAAGAAAAAGAACCATTCAATGATTTAACTTTTGTAAATATTCTATGAGAAGAATTTTTGAAATATTGTAGTTTATATATCCAAACATTACTCAATGGTTATGAAAAAGTAATAATAATCAAATCATAAAGAAGAACATAATTTGCCTATGGTGGTCCTCAAATTAGATTATTAGATATTTGAATCGAAACTTAGTCATGAGAGATAAAGTTACACTTGTAGTTGATCAAAACGAAATCATGAATAGAATCACTGGAGATTACAAATTAAATGAAATATAATCAACAGGTACCTGAAAGATTTTTCTAAATAAAGAGATTTCAATGGATAAGAATACTAATTACTATCTTAAAATATTTTTATGACATTTTCTTATAGATTGATTATCACCTCTCAAATATTTAGTTGAACAAAAAACGAAATAAATGCAATACGACCCATTTTTATCCTTTTTCATATTTTCTCCTCTTTTATTTTCATAATATTTTAAAATTAAAAAAATTTAATTATATAGAGATTTTATATTATCTCACTTCAATATACTTACGAAATATTTAACCTTTTTATATCAATATTATTTTTTTGAATTTTAACTTTGTTTTGTTTTTTTTATAAGTTTGGGTTGATATTTAAGAATATATTTCAAATGAGTGTTTCTTTCCTTTAGGAGATTTTGTCTATTTCTTTTATATATATATATATATAGTAGAAAATTCATCATGTATTCATTGAGATTTCAAGTATATATTGATATATACCGAAAAATATAAATATGCATCATCTATATTTTAGGTAAAACGATATATTGTGCAAATTGCACACATTTAATAAATATATCCTAATTTTTTTTCTTAAAAAATTTAAATATATATATATTGTTGTGTATATATCAAATGTACCTTATTTTCTTTCTTCATAGCTTTTGGTTGATTATTACTTTATCATTTATAAAATCAAACATTTTCCAATTTTTGGAGAAACTTTACTCACTAGTGTAATTTTTTAAAAGAAAACTGTTTCATAATAATGTTCAAATAACCTTGATAAAGTTTTCTTACTAGAAAGGTAAATGGTAAGAGAGGGATAAAAAAAATAACTATATGAATGTTTAGTTTCAAGAGAGAAGTTTCGATCACTTTATTTTTTAACTATCCATTTAGACTATATATGTAAAACAAAATCCGTTCAAAAGTATTTTTAAAAAAAAACAAGCTGAATTTGGTCGAAAATAATTAAAATCAAATTCTTGTTGTTACTCTATTTGAAAATATGTTTGATTATAATTTGAAAATTGTATTTGGTTGTAAATTATATTTGAAGATGAAGCAAAAGATTAATATTCTTGGTAAAATCTATTTCTTAAGACTACAATAGTTTAAAATTGTTAATAACGAGGTATGGCTTATTTGATGGAAATCTCTCTATTTTTTTTTTTTTTTTCATTTCATTTCTTTTTAAAGGTAGCATGTTATTAAAAAATTTGAAAACAAATTTTAAAAACTATGTGAAAATGGCAACTTATTATTTTTTAAAATAAGCAATTTTCAAAATTTTCTCTAAAATGTTTTTAAGCTAATCAAATTTGTGTTTTCTTATTTTTATTTTTGAAAATATAAAAACAAAAACAAAAAACCCAGTGCTACATTTAGAAGTCTTTCAATGCATATACTAATAGACGTTAATGTTATCTTAATTAAAATAATTTGTATATATTATAAATACTATTAATAATAGATGCCCATTAGTGTGCTTAATGGTTATAGTCACATGTCAATCCATTTATCATCTAACACTCATGTCATGTGTTAAGTAAACATGGACTCTTAGTGGTTAAGTAATATTACATCCTACTTGCCAAATTATCTATAAATAGTGGCATTTGGTGGATTTGTAAGTGACAACATTATTATCGGAGAGAAATCCACTGAAATTGAAAAAAGTAAGAGAGAAATTAAAATTTTTTAGTTTTTATTATTTTCTTAATTATTTATATATTATATATTATTATTTTAATATTATATTTTCTCGATTTTCATATTTCCCTTTACAACCGTATATAATTTTGTTATTATATTTTGAATATAATAACATTAAGGATTAAACTTCGCTCCTCTTAATTTTCACAAATTTTTACTCATACTTTATAGTTTTTTTTATTTTAGTGGTAATTAAATATTTTAAAATGATGGTAGACTTTTTAATTCAATTTTAATAGTGACAACAAAAATTATCCAAACACATCTTATATCATAATTAAATTTTTGAAAAGTAAACAAACAACTAAAAAGTTAGCATAACCAAATGGAAATTAATTATATGAAAGTGTGTATTACTTAGATAACATCATGCATTTTCTCTTAATAAAACGGAGATATTTTTGTTACTTTTATATTATTAATTAGGATATGTTTTTTTATTTATCATTCTTGATACAAACATCTTTTAGAAGTATTAACTTGAAGCTTTATAAGTAGTGGAGAATTGTATATCAGTTAGAACCTTTTAATTGATTTTGATCTTTAGGAAACTTTTTAATTAATTACCCCTTTTTGTTCTTGTATATTATTAATTGTCTCATTTATACAGGTGTTACCATCTCTCACAAATGGATATTAGGTTTTGCTCTATAAAAAGCATTAGTAATATATATGTGTGTGTGTGCGCGCTTATAAATTGATATTAGTTTAATTTATTAAAATAAAAATAGGCATTAGATTATGTGTCAATTAAACATTTTGCAGCTGTTGTTAGTGGGTAATAAAAAGATCCCCCCCCCCCCCAAAAAAAAAAAAAGAAAGAAAAGGAAAGAAAGTATATGAATCTATTTGGATGCTCCAATCCCAATTATCAACAATTAGAAGAATATCTTGGAACCCTAATTTTGTACTTTCATCTTTTTAATTAAATTATCTTTCACTGAATTAAACACAAAAAAAAATTATTAGCTTTCATAAACAGATTGGGCAGTAGGGTTTCAATTTGGGTCCCAAAAGCTAATTAGGATTAATTAGACTATCATTTCCCTATAATTTTTTGTTTAATCATTCTTTCTTTCTTTCTTTTTTTAACCCAACTTTTAATTTAATGCTTTTGCTTTTGGTTCAAAAGGATGCAAAGGGGGGATTCATAGAAAATAAAATATATGTGGGTTTTTCTTTGTATATAGAAAAATGGAAGCTAGAGAAAGGCTTTTTGAAAGAAACCTAATTATAATTAATTAGTATATATCCCAACCAAAAGAAATTTTCTAAATTAAAGCGTGACAGTCCTCAAGGTAACATCAATCTAAAAGTTCAAAGAAAAAAAGAATAGCTTTTCATAATTAAATTAATTATATTATTGGTAGTTGGGTTTTTGTTGGTGTCAACTTTTTAACTATATCTATAATCCAATATACATGTGTGTGTGGTTATTATGATCACTAATGAGTTCAAGTAACACTTTTGATTGGAACATAAATTTGCAAGTGGTTGTTTTTTTTTTTTCTTTTTTTTTTCAAAATTATAATGAATTGAATAATTTTGAACCTAAGTATATAACAACATTTTTCAAAAAAATTATTATTAATAGATTTTGATTAGTGATATGATCCATCATTGATATAGACAACTATAGAGTTGAATCTAAGTTTGGTTATATTTGCTATTTGAAAACATATGAAAATATATACAACATTTGTTGATGAATTTTATTTATTTGTTTGTTTTATAATGGAGACCATTATTTTAACATTTTTTCTAATTGTCCTCAAAATTATAATTAAGTTGCTTACGATTTAATTGAAGACTTTAATATTTTGTGACTTGCGATTTAGTATTCATTTCTTTGCTAATTTTGATTTGATTATGTATTTTTTTATATTAAAAAAACCATGTATTAATTAATTATAAATAAAGGCAGTATTTTGGTTTTAAATAATAGGTGATTATTTAAAATTAATCTCATGGGATGGGACTAGATCCCCCATGTGGCCCATTTTGGTAGTAAGCTTTCGACTTAATTAATTTGTAATATCAAAATTAATAGGACACTAGTGGGAATATATATATATATATATGGTTTTCATTTTTAAGAAACCAAAGCTTACTTAATTGTGTTCATTAATGTAGCTTATACGATAAAAGAGACAGCTATACACACAAATACTTGAAACCACATCTTGTTAGTGGGACAAGTGTTGTGTTCTTAAACAATTCTATATTTATTTTTATATATAAAATTTAATAATTAAATAAAAGTAGTTTACAAACTTAATTACTAATTTTATATATTGATTCCTATCTTGATAATTAATATACGGATGAAGATTAAAATTAAATCAAAATGATTATTATTGTTGGTATGTAGGGGATTGATTTGAGGTTAATGAATTAAGATAAATTTAGTATTATATTATTTAAATACAGTGTCTATTTTAGACGAATGAATAAGATAAGAATAAATATAGTATAGGTTGTGCTATGATGCAAAACTTAATTTGTGCCACATATGATGGAAGGGATATATTCCATTGTAGACGTCATTATCAAAAATATCATATAGAGAAAAAAAAAATTGATGTCACTAAACCCAACATGTAATCTAAGCACACATTGTGCTGAAATGATGCTGTCCAGCTGAATAACAATTTCAAAATTATATATATATAAATGAAGGGACAGCTAAGTACCATCTTCTATAGTTTTTACTATTTCCTTGTATAAATTCAAATAAATGAATAAATGCTAAAAAAGAAACACCATAGGTTATAAACTAACCAATTGAGTTTTATGACAAAGACATTATTATATATTCAACTTTCAAAATTGGTGTCTTTACGTTGAATGCAATGAATTTTGTATCTTCTGACCTTAATTAATAGCGCTGAAATGTTGAGAGGTAGAATGGATTAATTTCATTTTCAAGAGAATGAAAATAGATTCACAATATCATCCAGACTAAAAATTGCTCGGGTTGATAACAGTTTGTAATTGTATTATACAAGTGTTTTATTTATATAATAAAATGGTGTTTTTATTTTATTTGACATTTAGTTGCATTAAATCATAAAATCAATAAACTAACATCCAAGGTTATGTTTTATAACCTAAACATGTGTGTGGAGACATACAAGTGGATCAGGTTTATGTGATAGCCTAAATGGTCTGTAGTAGATGGATAAGGTTGAATACCTTATCGTGGTGACACTACGAATACTACTTACTTTGTAGTTACGTTGTTACAATTGTTCTAAAGTGCTACAAATGATTTGATCATAATAATTCATGTCCAGACATTAGAGCGGAGTATTTTATACAAAGAGTTTGTATAAAACCAGATTGTGAAATGAATAATCGTCTCTCTTATTAACATCATTACTAGTTGAGACCACGTTTCTCCAGGATAACTATAGGTGGCTTCATCTAAATCCTAAGTGAGTTGAGAACTCCTGCCTATGAAGGCGGTCCTTTAATCTGCATAAGTGAGAGTGACATATGTTATCAACTCAATACGTCTACCATTTTGGGGATTCATCTTGAAAGGGACGTCAATGGTGACCTACGCCCGACGTATGAATGTGACGTCGGGTGTGAGGTTGTTCCGATGCCATTCGTCCGTCAGCAATAGAAGCTTCGAGAGAAAGGAATTCCCAACGCTGTGTTGTTCGCACACTGAGAATGGGTCCTTCTATGTGGTTTTGCCGACATCCTTCTCGACGTGTGGATGTATGTCGGAATAGCTTATGCTAATGCGTTTTGGAATCTATACGCCGACACATTCCGGCGTCAGGAGAACCTTGATTTGTTGTAGTGTCTATAGATAAATTAAGTAAAGAAATTGCTCTCTTAAGACTAATTATTTCAAGGCTTAAACAATGTAGAGTCACATCCTTTCTTGGCCAGAGAGAAATTCAGTTATGGTGAGGCTATAACTTATTGTTCATTTAGATGGATTAGTAGTACTTGAGGAGAGTTAGATGTAACTACAAGGACAAAATAATAATTTTTGGTCTAGCTGTACTTATGAGCAATTTATCAAGGTTCATTACACTGTCAATTAGTTATATCTAATGGATACATAAATATATCTACAAAGTGCAACTATTAATCTTTAATAGAATGACTAATAGTTAATGAATAAAAATTAATTTAATTAAAAAGTTTAACCAATTAATTTCATATCATTGAAGTTCAATTTGTAGGTCCACAAGGTACTTGTTTGTAAATATTAAGTGTGAAAGACATTTGTAAAATAAAATATTTTTGTTTTTATTTGTAAATGTATCGTTGTTATAATTAAAATAAATAAGGAGCAACAAATATTCAAACTATTTGTATTTAAATTTAATTTGGCATATAAAAAATAGGTTTACTGAAGGGGCATTTTTAAAAATAGAAAAATAAATTAAAATATTTACAAGATATAGCAAAATTTTGGATTCTATCACTGATAGTCTTCTATCACTATAACATATCAATGACTATCAGTGATAGAATTTGCTATAGGTTGTAAATATTTTGTAAAATCTACTATTTTTAAAATTTTCCCTTTATTGAATTCTTTTTTTAAAATGTGAAAATAAAATCAAAAGAAAAAAAAAAGTTAATTTTCATAAATATAACAAACTGTCAAAATATTTACCGTCCGTGTAACAAAATGAAAAAGTCCATGAAACTGATCATTTTTTTAAATATTTCAGGTTTGCCCTTCATTTTCATTGGTCTTTCTTATCTTCTTCTTCTGCGATTTTTTTCTTTTCATCGTCATTTTCTCTTCTTCTACAGTTTTTTTTTTGTTTTTTTTTTTTTAAACTGTTATTTGATTGTTACAAATATAAAAGATCATGAAAAAAATCATTGGGAAATTGGATAGCTAAATCTAAACGATCGTGTACCAAAATAGTCAAATCTAAACGATCGTTTTTCAAATATAAACGATTGTGTACCAAAAATCTTTAAAAAAAATCGTTGAGATTTGACTACCAAAAGTTAAACAATCGTGTGCCTAAAAAAACGTTTAGATTTGAACAACCTCATGTAAAAAAAACTTTAAACAAATAAAGTTGTGGATGAGGAGAGGGAGGTGAGCCTAAGGATTTTTGTTTTTGTTTATTTGTTTATTTGTTCATTTTAAAAATAAACTAAATAAATATTTTGAATGAAAATAGATTTGAGTATTAATCTCTCAACATAATATTCTCTCTTTAAACTGAAGAAAATTTTCTCTTTTCTTTTCTTAAATTTTATAATCTAAATATTTACTCATAAAAGAGAATAATTATGGATAAATGATCAAACTTAGAACCATGTTGGATGTGAACTAATTGTGTATAAATTCAATATAATATATATCCATTATCTTATAAATAGAATTGTGAATGGATTTTTCATAACTACTAAATTGATTGATGTTCACATGCTCTTAATGGCAATTTTAAAAAAGGGAATCATCACCAAAAACAAAAAGAAAGAAAGAAAGAAAGAAAAAAATGTTTGATAGAGAGAATTGATAAGCACTGTCCTAAAGAGTGGTTTGAAATAGTTATCCTACCTATGATGTATGGTTGCTTTCTAACTTTTATCGTAAAAAGATAGTGTGTTTTTAGTGAGAAGATGAGTCAATTTAATCGGAAATAAAAAATCATATTCTTACTATTCACCAAGAGTAGATGACGTACAAGAAATTATAACATAATATTATACTTTATATGATGTAGTTTTTTTTAAGCAAAATTCAAAGCTCAAATTATATAAACCTAAAGTAAACAATATTGTATTCTTTTAAAATAATAAAAACCCCTTGTTTTAACATTTAATGTGATTTTTTTTTTTTGTTGTTGATTAAATTTTTTTTTTTGAGTAGAAAAAGAATCATAAAATCCATTTACATGTTTTTCTTTTTGGAAAAAAACCATCCATAAAAGTAATTGGTTTGGAATATATCATATCATCTCCTAATTATTTAGGGTCAAAACATATGTGAAACAAAAAGAAAATGTTGTTTTCAAGTTGCCAACCTTTCAAGAAAGGAACAGTTTTCATTCAATATATTTTTTTGGGAAAATTTTGAGACTTTTATTTTAATAATTTTTAGTTGTTATAAAGTGTATACCAATTAAAGTATTATCAAATATATCATAATGCAAAAAAGATTTACATATATAACAAAATGTGTATACTTAGTTTTCATATTTTATTGATAATAAACTAATTAAATCGCTAATAGAGGAGTTTAATAGGGATACATTTATGTAACATATATGTTTAACTATATTTACCATTCATTAGAAATGTTGTTACATGTTTAGAGGGTGTAGAGGGTGTGTGAACTCTCAAGTTGGAGTTGGTAGAGAAGAGTGAATTATTAATTATTAATCTCGAAAAACGATATGTGTTGTAATTATCGTAAACATTTATTTAATATAGTTGTGTAATTAAGTTGAAAATAGAAGAATAAAAAAGTGGGAAAAATTGAAGAAGAAAGTCATATAGGCGAAATTGGAGATAGAAACAAGAAGTGTTGTTTGGTTTCTTCACTCAACCACCCACTCTGAATTCCCCACAAAGAATAGTGAAAAGTGAAAGTGATTGAGGCCAACTCCCACAACTAATTTGCATCTCTTCTTTCATTTTTCTTAATTCATAAATAATATTTGGATATATTTATAAATATTTTAGTTTATTTTGTTATATTTAAAAATATTTTATTTTATTTTATTATTTATTTAGTCTTTCTTACCATATATTCATATTAAATTAAATTAAAAAGTTTTTTTTTTAAATATAACAAAGCGACAAAATATTTATTGTAGAACACTTTTGAAAACGAAAAGAACTTAGGCCTACAGTCGAAAATACAAAAAAAAATCATGTGATTAATTGACACCCAGAACACAATATATTTGGTAAACGATCATTTAGATTTGATTATTTTTTTCTACATGATCTATATTTTATCGTTTAAATGATTTTTCTTCAAGATTGTTTGGTACACAATCGTTTAGATTTCACTACCCAATATTCCAACAATTTTTTTTCACGATTTCGAACAACCAAATAACAGTTTGAAAAAAATAATTTAAATAGATCTTAAAAAAATGATGGAAATGAAAAGAAAAATTGCATAAGAAAGAAGATGGAAATAAATGGCAAACCAAGAATATTTAAGAAAAATAGTTGACTTTGTGGGATTTTTTATTTTGTCACACACGTCATAAATATTTTGATATTTTGTTATATTTATGAAAATTAACCTAAAATTAAATAGAAGATTGGGTAAAATTGATAAACTATTTACTAGTGAGTCTTTGTCGTAAAGGTAAATATTTTTTTTTTTTTTTTACGATTATTCTTAAAATTCCAATTAAATATCATATCATATGTTTGAATTTGATTTCTTTTTGCTTTTTTGTATTTACACTTATTAAAAATCTTAAATTTTGATTTTTACGAATTAAGTAATGTGAAAGCTGATTGGCCGAAATTGTTTTATATTATTCTAATTTGAATTTGTTTTGTTTTATATGTGTTATTTTAAGAAAAATGAGATAAGTGTGTAACTGACTTTAATTGGAAGTCACTATTCTAACTTCTCCCATAAACTACAATTTTTTTGTTTCTTTATTTTTGTAAAGAAATGGAAGTTTGTTTCACATTTGGTATTTAATAAAAGAAATTTTGTTTTTCAAATTGTTTGTATAAAATATTATATATTAGAAACCACATACTTAACCCAATTTCCATTAAACCAAAATGAGTATAGTTCAATTAAAGATATCTATCAGTAGAGTGAGAGATAGTTTTTTGGTTTCCATCTCAGTTTGACAGTTTTGTACTTCATTCTCTACGAGGATAAAGATGGAACTCCATAAAAAAAATGTGGGGATTAGATTCTCCATGTAAAATTTTCTCATTTTGTTTTTTGAAAATTAATTAGTTAATCAGAAATTTCTTATATGTTTTTAAAAAAAATTAAATTTAAGAAAAAATTACTCAAATTTTCTAATAAAAGTATATAATGTTTACCAATCAAATTAATCAAATTATTCACATGTATGATATAAATTAAGATATCAATATAAACGTGTTCTATTTCGTTATCTTGAGCAATAAAGAATAAAACTTGATTATTATAACATTGATTGAATGCAATAAATTCTAAGAAAAATAAGAGGACAAAGGTGGAAACATGGAGGAAGAATGCATTCTCCACCCCACATATTGTTAAAAAAAATATTACTTGTATCCTATTCTACTCTTTCTTTATCTGGTTAAATCTTTCCTTTCTAGATTTCATACCTTTTTAGAGTAGTTTTAAAGATGATTAAAGTAACGTAATTAATTTTAAAATATGATTTTGAAATTAGTAAAAGTAGATGTATTTTAATATAGATTAGGATTAGTGATGAAGCATGTCATTTTCCACAAAATAAATGGATTAAATGAAAAGGGGAGAAATAACAACAACAATAATAAATAGTTTGATTGGGAGTGGGACATGTTTGGAAAAGAAAAACTAAGTAAGAAGAGTGACATCCAAATTTCTTCTAAATAAACATTTTAAATATTTAAAACTCAATAAATTAAATTTAAAATAAATAAATCAAAGGAAGAAAAGGAAAAGGCTTTCTCATCTAAACTAATATCCACTCTTTTCTTAGCTGGGATGTGGGAACTATCTAATACTTTGTCATTTTCATTTTCTTTTTTTCTTTTTCAAAAAACAATACCATTTAAATTAATAATAATAATAATCTTGTCCTAAGAAAAAATGAAACCCAAATTTTAAATTTTATATATTATAAATACAAGGATAATTAAAATAAATATTTTGTAAAAAAACATAAAACAAATAACAATAATGAGGCTTGACTGAATGAAACTAAACTAAGAGAGATCCGGTTCCAGAATCTAATCCTCTTCCTCTTCTTCTTCTTCTTCTTCTTCTTCTTCCTCTTCTTCCTCTTCTTCCTCTTCATTCAAATTTATTTATATCTAAACCAATTATGTGTTCTTAGACATAAATTCCCTCTTCTCCAATTTCTCAATTTCCCTTTCCCTAATCATGGAGATCGAAACCACATCCCAACCGGGTCGTCTGAACCGCCTGAACTCCGCCGTTGCTCAAACCTGGATCGGAAAGCGGTTCAAATTAACCGAAAGAAACTCCAACTTCACCACTGAGCTCCGCGCCGGCACCGCCACTTTCTTAACCATGGCCTATATCTTAGCCGTCAACGCCTCCATTCTCGCCGACTCCGGCGCCACCTGTTCCCAATCCGATTGTGTCCCACTCTGTTCCGACCCTTCAATTCCACTCTCCAGCTGTACCGGGTCGGATCTCCGCATCATCCAGCCCGACGGATCCTGCATGTTCGACCCGGTCAATCCCGGCTATGTCGATTGCCTCGATCAAGTCCGTCGAGACTTGATTGTAGCGACGATTGCTTCGTCCTTAATCGGCTGCGTTATAATGGGTGTTTTCGCAAACCTTCCTCTGGCTTTAGCGCCGGGAATGGGGACTAACGCTTATTTCGCTTACACAGTCGTCGGATTCCATGGCTCCGGTAGTATATCTTACCAGAGCGCCTTAACCGCCGTTTTCATGGAGGGGTTAATCTTTTTATTCATTTCCGCAATTGGTTTTCGTGCAAAATTAGCGAAATTAATTCCGAAGCCAGTCCGAATCAGTTCCTCGGCCGGAATTGGTCTGTTTTTAGCGTTCATCGGATTACAGAACAGTCAAGGAATTGGTCTAATCGCCTTCAACCCATCAACATTAGTAACAATTGGAGGGTGCCCAGAATCCTCCCGAGTGTCAGTAGCGCCGGTGGTGAGTTACCTGAACGGAACGATGAGTGTAATGGCCGGAGGAACAGCTTCAGACGGAATCCTCTGTTTGAATGGACGAATGGAAAGTCCAAGGATGTGGCTGGGAATAGTTGGATTCGTCATAATTGCTTATTGTTTGGTGAAAAACGTAAAAGGGGCTATGATTTACGGGATTATATTCGTGACGGCGGTTTCATGGATTCCGAGAACGAGAGTTACAACGTTTCCAGAAACGGCGTCAGGGGAAGCAGCGTATAAGTATTTTAAGAAAGTTGTGGATATACACACAATTAAAAGCACAGCAGGAGCACTTAGCTTTAAAGATTTAGGGAAACCGTACTTTTGGGAAGCTATGATCACTTTCTTATACGTGGATATTTTGGATACTACGGGAACCCTTTATTCAATGGCAAGATTTGCTGGTTTTATTGATGAAAATGGGAATTTCGAGGGTCAATATTTTGCATTTATGTCAGATGCAAGCGCCATAGTGGTGGGTTCTTTGCTGGGGACTTCGCCGGTGACGGCGTTCATCGAGTCGTCAACGGGGATAAGGGAAGGAGGGAGGACGGGGTTGACGGCTTTGACGGTGGGGGCTTATTTCTTGTTAGCGTTTTTCTTTACGCCGTTGTTGGCGTCGATACCGGCGTGGGCGGTGGGGCCGCCGTTGATACTGGTGGGAGTATTGATGATGAAGGCGGTGGTGGAGGTTGAATGGAATGATATGAGGCAGGCGATTCCAGCGTTCATAACGTTGATTTTAATGCCGTTGACGTATTCAATAGCGTACGGTTTGATTGGTGGGATTGGGACTTACGTGGTGTTGCATGTATGGGATTGGAGCTTAGCTGGTTTACAAAAATGTGGACTTTTGAAGTCGAAGTTGAAGGATGGTGAGGTCAGCGGATCTAACGGTCAGCTCGTCCTTCACCACGATCCTGCCCCCAAATCCCTCCACGACCAAGTTTAGTTTTTCTTTTTCATTTCTCTATCATTATATTACTTTTTTTTACTTACATTTAAATCAATTCATTTTGTAATTCATGTAACTACATATATCTTACCAACAATTCCTAATTTCTTTCACTTTTCCTCTATTCAATTAACATGTCAACCACTCCTTTCTTTAGTTTTTAATCTTGAGTTTTTTAACTTTATAATTTTTGAGAAAACATAACGTAGAATTAATCAACTTTTTCGACTTTTTAAAATATTTTAAAACTATGATCTACCAAATAGTACAGATGAAAATGAATCAAATTTAAAAGTGGCCTAAGATGAAACAAAGTTGAAATTTGAAAATAAAATATTGCATGTTTGGGAGAGAATAAAGATAAAAAAGATGATACTTGTGATGTGGTTGTGTGGAGTGAAGATTCTGGAAGGAACAAGATGGAGGGATTGCCACCAAAGCCATGAGGCTGATGCTTCCCTCTCTTCACTTTCATGTGACCCCAATACCCACAAACTATAATGTTTCATCTTTTAATTACTATTACTTTTTACCCCAAGATTATCTAAGAACATCAAACATATATATGTATATATATAAAGAGATTATTATTTTAAATCACAAAACTTCTAAAAAAAATTAAGAAATAGCAAAATATCACAACCCATCTTAATATATCATGATTAATTACTATTAGTGTCTATCATGATACAAATAAGTACAAACTATCTTGATCTATCACGGTCTATCGTGGATAAACTAATATTTTGATATCTTTTGTAACTAAATCATTTTGCATTATTTTACTATATTTGAAAATGTTCCAAATATATATATACACACATAAACAAATGGTATGGGTAGTTAGGAACCCATAAGTTTGACTAAAGAACCCCTGTAAAAGAGAATCAATCAAAGGGAGGGAGATGAGCAGCACATATTCTTGCATCTGATCAAGGTTTTTGAACTGACACAAAATGATGAGGCATGTATGCATCTTTCTATTCCAATTTTGTAACCACAACCAAATAAGAAAATAGAAAAAAAAGGAAAAAAAAAAAAAAAAGACCAATTTTGGAGGTTATTGAGGCATCGGAGACAAGACAAGACATGGTCCACAACACAAACTCAAAGGCTCTTTGTAACAACTGGGACACGTCTTCAGGTTCTTTGTCTCATGAAATGACACCATTACATTACATTAGTGTGTGGTTCCATACTTCCTAACACTCATTCTAAAGATCCTACCCTCCCCCTCCTATTATTGTTGATGCTATCCATCACCTTTGCCTTTGCTTTTCCATTTGTTCTCTTTCTCCTTTTCTAGCATATTGTCACAGCACACAACCTAGAGGAGTAAACATGAAGCTACCTACCTACACCACACTCCCACTCTTTAATACAAATCTCAGCAATTTTAGTCAATCGGTTGACTGATGTTATCCACACCTTCACCTCTCAACCAACTACTTGTTAAGGCAAACTTTATCCAAACTATGCCACAAGTTGCAAAGAGCCTTTGAGTTTGTGTCCCAAAAGGAAAATTAGATTAAATTAAATTAAACTTTATCCAAACTTTACACACGATTTTCTATAAATTAAATTCCCAAAAGGAAAATTATCAATCACAAGTGGTTTTGGGCACTACCCGCTAAAGTATGGCAGTGGCAGGCTTTTCTGTTGTTGAATTTGGTAGGGTAAGTTCCAACATATACTGGTGACAAAAGTTTAAATCTTGAACTAATGTGGGAATTGGTTTTCTTCTGCTTGAAAGTTGGGACTCCGCTCAAGTCCACTTGTTTACAAAACATTAGACGCTGTCTAATTGTTTCGTGTGGTTTGGTGCATTCCTGACCATAGGATTTACAGACACGCAATACTGCAATACCATACAACAACAAAATCTAAGCCTCCCATCAGCTGGAGTACATAGAATGAAGTGCCAAGTGCGTTGTACAGGATACCTCATCTGAGCCTCTCCCTTCTCAGCCTTTCTAGTTCCTTTACCATCTGCCAATGTTCCAATGACAGGGAGGTTTCTCCATAACTTGCACATATCAGGCGACCTATAGTTAGCAATCTGAAAAAAATTTACAAAGGTTAAGAATAACAATGAGGTAAAATCAGAAATTAACACCGCAAGTAAACGTGTACTACTTGCCTGCTTAAGTCCTGGCTGCCTAAGTTCCTATCGGCCTGCTTTGCTGCCACCAAGTCATTTTCTACAACCTGGCACATAATAGAACCCGAAATAATCAATTTTAAGCGCAAGAGAAATAAATGCCAGTTTTACATGCTCGATTTCAGGAATCAAGTAAATCTAATAGGTACCTGCTGCATTTCTGACTTAATGGAATGTGGCAATAACCTAACATTAGATAAGTACCACCTCCACGCTTCTAGTGCATCCATATCAGTAATTGCGGTTGAACCTACGGCTGAAGGTTGGAAAGGCACAACCAAATCAGCTGGCAAAATGTTTGATTTACCCTCGGATAAAATTAGCAATTGGACATCGCTTGTCATATCCATTTTGTAGTATTTGAAATCATATTCGACCTGGTGGAGAATAGTCTTTATTTAATCAATACAAGGACGAAGAACCAGTAACTCAACCAAAAATATAGAAGATATTTCATCAACGAGATACCTTCTGCAACTCCATTAGATTTTTCAGCAACCTTGCATTTTCAACCCCAAGCGAACTTAGTGTTCCTACTTCTAGTTGAGTTTCATCGATCATCAAATGTGACCCCTCTGCCAGCTGAAGGACACCAGGAACCAGTCTGTAATTCGTCAAGATATCACATCAATTATTTCAATTTGGATGAAATCAGATAAGCTTTAACCAACAACTCACATCATTATGTAAGACTACAAGTTCGGAAAATACTAGGATAAGTGGTAAGAATAGTAGTGAGTATTCTAGTAATTAGGCATAAAGTTTGTTAGGTCTTTTGGGTTATAAATAGGAGGAGAGAGTATGGTTAGAGGTGTAATGAACTTTGAAGAGTCTAGCACCCTCAAAAGTTAGGTTATCTTGTTACTTTTACAATTATATTGCATGATATTTTCATATATTTCCATATTTCAGTGTTGTTGAGTTTTCTGTGTGTTCTTGTAAGATATCTCAACACATTATTGTTGTGATATAGTAAAAGTCATTCACCATTAAGTTACCTGTTTATCTCATAATCCTTCTTTGGTGCCAGTGAGGCAGTATTTAAATATTCCACTGTGAGAGGTATATATTCCGTAAATGGAAGAAGGTTCTTGACAGTAAGCCTCAGCTGATTGCCAAAAATTGACATACTTTCTCTGTTAAAACCTGTAAGGTTCAGTGAAAGTTTACCCACTGCCATGGAATCCACCCTAGCATGCACCTATTCAAGAAAATTGTCGATTAAAACTTGAAGCCATACATGATAACAATGCTCAAATTATAGCATCAAGAATAACAGGAATTAGATGATAGTAACGAAGAATTAAAAGAAAATGCCCTTACTAAAGATAAAAATAATGATAAATAACTAAATAAAACACCAAAAGCTATGTCCGTGGAAATAACCCTAACCTTGGACAGAAGATGCAACAACAAAAATTGGGCTGCAACTCCATCATTGCCAAGAGCAATGGTCAGGTGATTCAGTAGAGCTGTGCGTATCTCTTTAATTCGATGGGTTGTGGGCTGTTACATAATAATATAAAGTTACATACATAGCGGCACACAATGAAAAAGCAGAAAAAAGCTACAATATTGACAGAATAAAAGAAATCAAGAGAACAAAATCAAACATCACTTGTAGTTATAGTAGTCTTATAGAGAGTACCTCCAACACATGGCAAGTGTGGAGAAAGTCATGAACACCAAGTTTCCTGTGAATCACACAATGGAGGCGTGGTACCTATACCAAAATTGGAAATCGATGCTATATCAATTGACCTAGAATGACTTTAAAAGCTGTCCTTCAGCTTACTTGAGTCTTATATAATTCTGGAAAACTAATGCTATGAATTTTAGAACATATAAAACTATTGTGAACGTTATATTTTAAAGAGCAGTGTTATGCGTCAAGCGCTATACAAGTTATATTATGAATGATATCAGCTAATAGCCACTTCTAGTGGAAGTCCACTAGATAAAAGAAAATGTTGAAGAGTTCAAAGTGCATCAATACCATGTCGGGAGGAAATTGATCTGATAAGTCCTCACTCAAACCATTCGAAAACTCATCATAGTCGTCCTTGTCAACTTTTTGCTCTGTGCCCAGGGTAATTACACCAATAAACTCAAAAACATCATTCAACTTTAACTCAGACTCCGCGGTATCATAAATCTGCAAGATACATTATTAGATAAAATAAGGTGTTATTCTGGTAGTTAGTTTAAGATATTATTATTATTAATCAGTTAGGTAGTTTTTCTTTTACTAAGGCTGTATAAATATCCCTAAATAGGAAAGTATCAATTAATAACATCATTCTTTCACTCCCAAGTCCCACTTCTAATATACATAGATATTCTGAAAATTAAGAAACACTTCTCACCCACTACACAATTTAAAATAACAAATTATAAAACAACCTGACTCAGGGTATTGGTTGGGTACTTACCTTAACAATACAAGGAAGAAAATCCCTTGCAGTATTACAAGCAGTGCTTGGACTAGAAGTAGCCATTGTTGAAATATTCTGAGAGTATGGAGAAAGTTGCTCGTCTTTCTATGAAATGAAAGAGATAAAAGGAGAATACTAAGTCAAATTAGAATGAAACGAGAGAGGTACAGTTACATAGATGAAACAATCCAAATGATCGTACCCAACAAATAACAGAAAAAAGTTGCTCACCTGCTTTTTCCCGCTGGAAGAATTTTGAAGCTCATCACTTGGAGCCTGTGATTAAATGGTATGTCAGAAAACCAGCGGCTACTATTCCTTTTAATATATAATAGAGAAATAAAGCAACTGATCCATACATTAAATTGTTAGAGCCAGACCAAGGAATAACTTTCACCCAACAGACCCAAACAAAAAAGATTAAAAAAAAAAAATGAGCAACAAGTGATGATACCGTAAGTCTACTAAATACCAAAAATCCATGAAATTTTCTCTACGAAAACCCAATGCCAAGTATTATCTCTGTCCTCATCTTTTGGGACCATGCAGACCTCCTCAGAGGCTAAATAACTAGGATGAAAACACCAACTAGAGATCTTTCCATCTCGTAATAAGTAACTAGAATGTTTCAATCCTGCCAAATGTCAGAAATCTCTGGTATGCAAACTCCATACAGCTCCAAGCAGGGAAAGTGGCAAGAATTCAAATTTGGGGAGAGAAAGGGATGAGCCAAAACTTTAATGCAGACTCAATCATGTCACATGAATAAATCTAAAATAAAACAAGATCATGTCATAGGAGAAAAATTACAAGAATATCCATATGATCAACAGCATTTTCATCAATTCTGCAACGCTTTTGTCTGTTCTCAGATGTCCCCTCAGCACTATTATTGATCTCTCCTAAATGTGAGGAGTCAGTCCAAGAATTTTGACCTGGAACCTAAATGATAAAGAAAATACTCAAGAATAAATCATCAATCATAACCGAGTTTGATCTATAAACGCTCAAATTCAAAGGTCGAAAACTATGCAGTAATAGCTAACCAAATAGGGACTTTAACAGAAAACTCACAGGCACACAGTACAGCACACGGCGTTCCCAAATGCGCATATCTGGTGAAAATCCAGTAGGACATTGAGACGAGTCCATAAACTTGGTGGTTTTCCATGTAGAGCCATCCTTCATCATTCCAGAGAGTCTTAACACACATGAAAACAGAAAAGGAACATCTCGAACAGGTAAACGAAATTACCTTGTAAGCGCCAACATAGAACTCATTTCCCAGCATGTCTTGAATCATTCCCCGGAACCGAACAAGAGTGTTGTGCTGAAGCCATTTAACGCTAGAAGCGTTAAGAACCGGAACCTACAGAAAGCTATCATCAAATGACTGATTCGATAAACTAGTAGAACCGAACGCTTCATTCTAACCAAAATTACTCCGAAGACATTCACTACAAAACACGGAAGTTGATTATTAACTAGTTCCAACTGAGAAACACCCACACAAAAAGGCTTCTATATGAATAGATACTCAAATAGACAATGAAATCAACTACCCATCAATTACTTAGGGAAAAAGTACTTAATTGCTTCAAGTCCTAAAGAAAATTCCTTACAGAGAATAGAAATAAGTTGAATTAGGAAGTGATTGAACCTTAGATAGACCATGTTGGTCGAAAAGGAAGTGTTGAAATGGTTGGAGGGCGCCCCAGTCTTTGCCATCGAAAGACGCAGGGTTTGAACCCGATGAAATGGCCTTCTCGAAGGTTGATCTGACAGCGCCAAGAGGATTAACGAGGAAATCGTAGGGTAGTCCAACCATAGCTGCGTTTTCTCTCTGAATCTCAATCTCTGTCTTGTTTATGGTATTGATTTGGCGCACTAAATACAATGAAGAAGGTAAAGACGTTTCCCGCCAAATGGAGCACCATGTTCTTTCTGGTTCCCGCCATTTTTGTCGTCCTTGTAAATGCCAATTTGGGCCTAGGGTTTACCTTGAGCCTTTCCTTAACGCACATTGGGCCACCAACTCCCAACTTTTAGCCCAAAACCCAGCGACCCAGAAATTCTAACCCTCCATTTGCAAATATAACAATTAGATTCCAAATAAATAAATATATGACAATACTTTAAAAGAATTGCAAATATAGCAAACTCTCTCAAATTTTATCATTGATATGAGTTTATCACTAATAGACTATGTAGCAAATATTGATCTATCCCTGATAAACCATAAGAAACTATCAACGATAAAAGTCTATCACTGATATACTATGCTATATTTACAATTTTTTTAAAATATTGCTATATACTTAATATGTATTCCTAAAATTGCTATTTATTATAATTATCCAAAAGATAATTTTTAAAATTTGCAATGTTTCTTCTCCATAAATTGACCAAAATCATTACATCGTTGAAAACTTTCAATATTTATGAATTTGTCTCATACCAAATTATTAAGAATTTTGAAATAACATACAAAATCTAACACCCAACCGAAAATTAAAGTTGGGTTCATAAGCTTTTAAACCAGCAGAATGTTGAAAAAAAAAGTATCTAAGAATAGCCAACACCAAAGAGTGAGCTACAAAATTACAAAACCAGTTACACTTAACAAAAATAACTACATTCGTCTGACGTGCTATATCTATTAGTTGTATGAACTTTAATCTTACTACATGTTTTGATGAGAGCACACATACGTATTTTATCAATTTTAGTCTTTTAAAGTATCCACGTTACATACCTTGAAGAGACGACTCAAACACACTTTGAACTATCAAATTGAACAAACGAAGAAGTTGTGATAAAACAAGATTTCAAAAAAAGAAAAAAATATTTATATGAAATTGATGACGTATTTGTCGACGTGTCACAATTTTTTTTTAAAATAAAGATGAAAATAAAAAGGAGTAAGAAATGTGAGATCACTCAAAATCAAATGAAATTGCAGCATGTGGCATTTCAAAAAAAATTATTTAAGAAAAGTGAGAAAAAGGGAAAAAGAAGCAATAATATCATTCCTTCCAAATTCTCATTTTCAATTTTCTTTTTCTTCCTAAATTTAAACTCTATTATTTAATCTCTTCAATTAATCTCAACATCCATTCTTTTGCAATAGATCCAATGTTTGAGATCTAATCCTTCCATTTTTTATAATCAAGCAACCATAATTTTCTTAGCCACCTCTTTTAGAAAATAAGAAAAAAAATTCTAGCAAACATTGTTCATCCTTCAAGTGCTCGAAAAGTACATTTTGTTCATCTTCCAAGTACTCAAAAAGTCCATATTACTCTCCTTTTCTTTAACTTTTACAACTGTCATAGTTGAGAGAAAATCATTGGAGTTTCATCGAGCTAACTTATATATTTTACATGTTTAGAGTTAAATATTTTACATCTTGAATTGTGAAAAAGACATTAGTTAGATCTTGAACTAGTGAAAAAGGTCGAGTTTCTTTTTAGTATAGGTGAAAAAAGAGTTGTGTAGATTTTATTCTCAGCTACAAAAGAACTTTTCTAAGAAAAATATCCAAGAGCCTTGGAATGTGGAAGTAGGCACATTGCCGAGCCACTATAAATTTGTTTATTTTATGTTGGAATTGAATCGTTGTTTTGCATACTCTACTTTTAACTATCAACTTGAAGTGATTGGTTGGTAACATTTTATTAATTTGAGCTTTTAAGTATAAATGTCACATCTAGATTATTTATAATTTAGTAAAATTAAAGTCGTTAAACAAACCTATTAATTCTATAGTGGTGTCATATACCCTACAAGATCCTACACAACCTCAAATTTTAAGAAATTTGAAATAATAAGTTAGTTAACATAATGATCTTCAAATATTAATAGTACTTGTCATGAGTGATTGTTGGGCTAAAGGGTAAAAGTGACATAACCAGAAAGATGAAGCAATTTTGTTAAGTAAACAATAGTGAATATAACGAAGATGAGCTTAAGGAAAATGGTTAATTTGACTTTGAGTCAAAGTAGCTCAATCGATCTTGACCTTGGTCATGGATGGATTAAGAACCAACCATTTCTGTTTGGTGAATGGTGCATAATACGACATATTTTTGCCATGAGATCAAGATAGCTAGTTCGGGTTAAAAGCCCAAACCTACCTTTTCGTCCCCTTGTCCTCAACCAAGGATGAGGTAGAAGACGAACGTCCAAATTTGATGAATGAACTAAGAAAATGCATGTCAATACCCATTTAGCTCGAGAGATATAACTTAATATGACACAAAAACTCTAATAAGGATGCACCCAAGTGAGGAGTTCACTATAAATACATAAGTGTGACTATTTTAGATTAAATTCATTCTAATATGAATTCTTTAGAGGGCGTTCGAGACATGGAGTGAGTTATTATGATATGTGATTATTATAGTCTGTGGGTTATAATAGTCTTTGGGTTATTACAGTTTGTGTTTGTAGTGCATATTATTATAGTTTGAGTTATTATAATTTATGTTTAAGAAAGTTTTCTCTAAAGACCTAAGGCACCTCAAGTTTTCTCTTGGCCTTGAGTTGGCAAGAAATTCCTCTGGTCTTTTCCTACCACAGAGATACTATACTCTTCATCTCATCGAGGATGCGGGCCTCCTTGGTGCAAAACCAACCAATGATTCCATGGACCATACACTTAAATTGAATGCCTCTAAAAAGGATACTTTTCATGATGCTACAACTTATCGATGCCTCATTGGTCGATTACTCTACCTAACAATATCACAACCTGACATAACCTTTGTTGTCCACAAATTAAGCTAGTACATGGCCAAACCAACTTTAACTCACATGAATGCAATCAATAACCTACAAAAATATCTTCAAGGAACCCCGTTCAAGACTTCTCCATTAAAGCCATTGTTGATGCAAATTGAGGGTCCTACCCTGATAACCCGTCGTTCCATCACTAAATTCTATGTTTTTCTTGAAAACTCCTTAATATCATGAAAATCCAAGAAACAACAAACATTGTCAGGATCCTTCATATAGGCAGAATATTGAGCCTTTGTTGTTACCACATGTGAAATCATATGGTTTCGAAGCTTGCTTACTGAACTAAAAATTGAAGTCCCATCCCTGACTCTTTTGTTTTATGACAATCAAGTCGTCATCTATATTGCCAAAAATCTAATGTTTCGTGAAAGAACCAAACTCATAGTGCTAGTCTGTCATTTTGTACGAGACAGAGTCATGGATGGGTCCATCAAACTACTACCAGTTCAGTCTTTGAACCAACTCGTAGATGCATCACTAAACTTCTCCCAACAAGTTCTCTCTTTCCCTTGATGAGCAAGATGAGTGTTCAAGACATCTTTTCCCAATCTTGAGGGGGAATATTAAACAATTAGTTAAAAGAGGTTTAGAGTTTGTTAGTTAGTTCATCGGTGTAACTAAATGTAACTACTTATTTACTCTTCTTACATGTGTATATATACGTTTGGATCACCATTCAATAAAGTGAGAACGTCATTTATAATTCCTTTTACCCTTAATAATGATCTTCTTTTTTTTTTATATATTTCAAACTATATGTCACATCACAAGTCTACTAACGAATTAACAACATGGGATAAAATAGACATATTTTCAAAGTTTAGAAACTAAAATAGACCTTAAAAAGTCCATAGATCAAAATAGGATTTAACCTAAAAAAATACAATCAAGTTGTACGAGACATTTTAAAAATATAAATGAATACATTTGACGACACAATTTATCTTGCAATGAATGGGTAATTGAGTATTTCCAAGAGTCGGGGGACAAATTTGAAATTTTATTCAAACATTTGAAAGATCCATAATTAAGCATTGAAGGTAGAAGTTAATTGAAAGACAAAAATGAAGTATTTGTTAAAACTTATAAAGTAAGATTCCAATATTTTGAAACTTGTGCATGAAATTGATGTATTCTCCAACCTCAAATACTACTTAGTAGGTAAGTTTCCCTAAAATTGATGAATAAAAAAGTAAAATTTGGTAATGATCAAGCAGACGTAAACAACTGAGTTAAGAGTGTGGTTATTGTTATTATTATTATTATTATTTATTTGAAAACTTTTAAAACATTTTTGTGAGTGTGTTTCTAAGAAAGGTGGGATTGGTGGAAAAATAGTTGGACTTAAGAGAGAGGTGGGTGGAAAGTGGGAGTGACTTCAGACTTGCCGCCCAAGCATTGTGCTTCTGCTTGTGCCTTGTGCGTTGTGCTTCTGCAACGCTGAAAACGCGTAACACCGTCACTGCAAATCCTACGTGGACAGAAATCGTCAAATTTTGGGCCCACGTGTTTGCACAGTCAACATGACGTGTGCTTCCTAATTCCAAAAAATTCAAACTAACTTTCCTACTCTCTTTAACTTTGCACGCTCTCACGCGTCACTCCCAAATTTCCACTCCAACTAAACTTCCCCTTTTTCAACCCTTTCTTTTATGATATTTTTACATCAACTAAAATTCACTTTGGGACCTTACATTTTAAATTTTGAAAATTTACAATTCAAGAATGTTAGAGAGAAATATACATTTATTATTTGGGTTGTGTGTCTAAGAATCCTTTCCGTCTTCATCTCGTCTAAAATCCATATTGAAAGCTTCATCCCGTACTCAACGCTAGGAACTTCGGGAAAACATCATTAATATATTAATGAGTCAAGCTCAAAATTGTAACTGACCACTAACGAAACTCAATAAACTCTTTCTATAAAAAAAATGGAAACTTAACAAATACATTAATGTAATAAAGACTCCATAGGCTCTTTACGTAGAAACCCTTGTTTTGTTTTATTTTCTGGCTTTTTTTGGCTGACGAATACATTTGGAACCTTCTCATTTACTTCAAAAGTTGCAATATTACTATTAACATTTTAAATATTTTTTTAAAAAATTGTTACGAAAATTATAGTAAATATTTAAATAATTAGATTTTGTTACTACATCATTCTATATCTTAATTTTTTTCAATATTATGTTCAATTTTTAGAAGAGTATAATGTTGGATAATTTATACTTAATTTTTTGTAATGGTCAAACTTAGTTCAAATGATTCCATAGTTCTCTAGAATTTCATTAGAAATTAGACCAAAAAGAAAAAGAAAAAAAAAAGGACATAAAATTGTTAAGTAGTGAATTGAAATGAAAATTGGGATACGAATGTTGTCACTTGTGTTTTCTAAATTGCAACGGAAAATTATTGCTATAACATCTCCTCTAATATATACGAAAGTTTATTATTATTTTTTAATTCTCGAGAATACTTTCGATCATGATGCACTCATCTTAGATATAAGAATACATTTATAGTAATATGATTAGAATAGTTAGAAAGATTAAAGTCAATTCCTACATGAATGGTACTCAACAAAATGAAGCCACGTGTCCTCACCCGCCAACAAAAGAGCGTGAAAATTGGGGCGCGTGTTTTGCGAGTGTGGTACAAACATACAAAAAAGAAAGACAAAGAAAATCAAAGCTTTGACCTTTTCAACCAAATTCGCCTCCCTTTTCATTTCATTACACTTTATAAATCTCCCTTCCATATCAAATCAAACCAACTCCACATTCGCTTCACATCTCCCTAATTTCTCCTCCTCCATCTCCTCTAACTTTTCATTTTGTTCCCTTTCTTCAATGGCAAACCTCTTCAAAAAACTCCCACTTTTTTTCTTTCTTTTTACCCTCATTCTTCTCATCTCCCGTTCTTCTTCTTCAGCCAGATTGCTGCGCCAACAATCTCTTTCCCCCGCCCTCCCGGCCCTTAAACTTCATATTCCGGCCGATCCCGCGGCACCCACAATGACGGAATATGAGTCTCTGCTTCTTGGGTTTCTTCCAAAGGGAGGATCAATCCCGCCGTCCGGACCCAGCAAAGGCACCAACAACTTCAACACTTAGAATTCTTTTCTTGGGTTTTTTTCTTTCTTAATTTTTAAATCTATGTGTTCCGTTTAGGGTAAATATTGGTTCAAAAGTGATGTAGACTAAGAGGAGAGGAGAGGTCAGAGATATTTCATTCATTATTTCATTATTATGCAATTATTTGTACTATTAATTCATTAACTGATGTATACTGATTAACTTTTCTTTTGTTAATCATTGTATTATTGTGTGTATTGACGCCCAAACTCTGCCTCCATGACAAGCTTAATTTCTCATGGAAGTTTTGAGAAAATATTGTGTAAATTTAATGAAAATATTCATTTATTGTAGAAAATGTATAATTTCTTTTTTATTTGTTGATCGGAGTTGCTGGTGGTGTTTGGATATCTGTAATGTATGTGTTAAGTTGGATTCTGAGGTCATTTATTATTCTTTTATTGTCCTTTTAGTTGTACTATTCGGAAAATGTACTTCGAGGAAGGTGTTATTCAAATCTCTTATTGGGAGAGAGTTTGATCGTAATTGTCATATTAGTGTAGGCTATCGATGAATGCAAGATATGTAAAAAGTATAATCGTGGTGTCTGTGGAACTACCCTAAAACCTTTTTACGTGATTAGTCAGGATAATATGATGAGTTCTTGGGTTGTTCTAAGTGATTTCACATTCTATTGAGGGAATTATCATTCTTGATTCTTCTACTTAAAATTCTTGTGAATGTACAAAATTATCCTTGAGGAGCTCAATCACTACAAAATAACTATGAAATAGGCTTAAATTTAGGTAGACTCATAAACCCAGCATTGATTTTCTTTCATTGGTTAAATGAAAATGGCATTAGAAATGTTTAATAATTTAGTTTAATTAAAGATAAAGCTAGAAATCAAGAATAGAAACATTGTCTCAATGCAAGTGGGAGGGAGGGGAGGGGGGGGTGGAGGATAAGAGAATTGAAATATCATAAAATTAAAAATATTTCTGTCTTATAATTGTAGAATATAAAAATAGTATTTAAGCAACAACATTTTCAATGGTTGGGTCCACGATAACCCAATTTAAGTTGATGGTACAAATTTCAACGCCTTGCTTGATCCAAATTCTATTAACAATTCAATAGAAAGATGTGATGCTATTGCTAACAAATGTCAAATGTCTAGCTATTTAAATGGTTTAATCAATACACCTTGTCTCTAAAAAAGAAATAATTTTGCACACCATCTTCTTTTCTACCCTTGTGTCAATTTACAAAATATTAAAAATTACTACCTTAGATATAAATTTCAAATAAACTAAGATAAGGAAATGGCAACGTTCCCCTAATTCAATTAGATGGCAATGGCATGGCAGAATTGTTGTCAATTAACCTCTTATTATCGTTGATAATTAGTGAAAAGCTCCTCCCAAAAACACTTCATAGCATTTCTAACCTTTGGCACTAGTCCGAATTGAAGCAGAAAAAAGTTACAAATCGCAAGAACATCTCACGAGAATCGCAAAATGGCCAGCTGCATTTGCTTAAAATTAGGACGAATATTTAAGTAAAGCTACCATCACAGACATTGTACATTACTAGGACAACCGTGTTTTTCCTCTACTTTCTAATAATAGAACGAACAAAGTCTTCAGAATGGCCTGAGTTGTTGACTAAAAAGTAAAGGAGATTAAATGAAACAAGATCGACAGAACAGATCTCATGACAAAAAACAATAAAATATTCAAGAAGAGAACCTATTAAATCAAAAATTGATCAGATTTCACAAGTACAGCATTTAATTCGATACTTAAAACAAAGCCCACAAAATATAGTGAAGAATCCTAAATAAAATTGAAGTCCACAAAATCTGAGAAACCATGAGAAAATTAAATAGCATATAAAGGGTTCTTTCAAGCACGGGGTGGAGCTCCACCAGCTCCAACACGAGGGTTCTGTCCTGGCTGTCCAGGCTTCGGTGCATCGTCCTGAGCAAAAACATGGACATAATTCAACTTAATTAAACAAGCACCAACAACAGAAACGTATTTGTATTTGCAAATTAAAAAAAACAATATAAGTAGATTTAAAATTGAGTGAGCAGCAACAAAAACAGGAATTTCCACGTAAATACTAACAAAACAGCAAAACTTTGCCTCATGTTTCATTAAATACCAAAGTAAACAGAATTCGCAACCTTCAATTTTGAAATTGTGAGACTTGTTAAAAAACAAGGGCAAAGAATGTGCATTAACCCAGCAACATGACAACAGTCATTACGCACATCATGATTAACATTATCAAAAATGGATAAATAGAAAAAAGTAAGCTTTGTGAAGATATGTTAAAGGGTCAGCACTAAACACGTATCAATAGGCTTACAATCCGGCCATACAACAGTGAGGAATGGCAATATTTACATAAAGACTCCACTTAGCAACCATATCACACAAAAATTGCTAATGAGAAGCTAATCATCCATTGGCAAAAGCTAGAAAGACTAATCATACACGAGCTCATATAACTAGTCATATCAATCTAAGAAAATTAAATGGATTAAAAATATACCCTGCGTCTAATGAAGCGCTGTGGGGGCTCACGGTTCCTCCTGTCAGTGCGTGATCGAACCCTCACAACGTGAGAGTGAATAGCACAAGAAACACAGTACTGCATCTTGGCATAAAGCTTAGGAAGAGTGTATTCTGTATCAAAAAACAATCATACAAAAAACCACTCAAAACTTGCAACATTGGAACATAAAGGAAAAATACACTCAAGAAAAGGATCATACGATCATAAACACAGGCTTCCTGAACATCCCTAACAGCTGCCTGCTCCACAATGTTCCTGACAAGGAACCTCTTGATTGCCTTATCCTATCCACCCCAAGAAGAAACCACATAATTAGATATTCTATATCAAACAATAGTTCAACCGGTAATTGCAAATACGAGACGAAATCAACCCAGAATACCAACAACACAACAGAAAAAGTAAAACCCAGGATGCGAATTACTCGCATCTTAATTCGATGATGGTTGTACATTGAGATGCAAATAGACGGAACATCAAAATAGAGGGGGGGAAAACCCTAGGTACCTTAGGGCAGCATTTGCCGCAGTTGGAACAGCGGATGAATTTCACGTGGCCGCGTCCATGCTTGTTGCGTCCACCATTCCTGCGCTTGAAAGTCTGAACCAAAAGAGAAATTGTCAAGCAGAATACTACAGGAGAACGAAGGATCGAAAGAAAGAAGTGAGAGACTAGGTCACCATGGTTGTAGTGTGTGAGATGGACGAGCGAATCGGAGAGAATCAGAGAGCTCGTCGGCTGAATTAGGGTTTATGAATGAGTGGTAGTGATCCTTTTATATGAAGGGGAAACGGAAGGTGACCTAGCGAATGAAATCCCTAATTTGGTTTATTTGCATATAACCCCCCAATATTCTTCTCTTTTTCATTTTTTACCTACGACATGGATTCATTACTCATCTTCTTGGCCCATTACATTTCTTTTATATGAGTTATAAATATTATTATTAACATTTATATTTTCAAAAAAAAAACTTGTATTAAATGACAAAAACAGTTAGAAAAAAAAATCCACACATCTTTTTTTATTATTACAAATATAGCAAATATGACAAGTAATTAGTGTCACACCCTGCTCCGAAGACCTGCTTGCTTGTCTCGCGAGACTCGGTGTGACTTAAGCATCCTTAACACTGTTAAACGCAAAAGACAATCATCTTAACTTCCTTACTTTAGCTTAAATACCAAAACACTTAACTTCGTGAATATTCTTTAGGCGATAAAGAACTTAAAGCAGAGAGATAAAACAACTTTAAACTTTTATTCCTTAACAAGGCTTTTAGTACAATAACATAATGATACAACACCTAACCAAAAGATTTGTCATCGTTTACTGTTTTAAAAGGTTTATGAAATGTTATTTGAAAACCTATCACTCACTAGGTTCGTTTAGCTCACTCTTCAAAATGTTTTCCACTTTTTAGGTAGAGATCATCTCCTCGGAGCCTAATTCATCACCGTCTGTTTGCTGAAGGTGTTTAATCTTACTACCGTAGGTGTCTTGTTGTATTGAACCTATGTAGTTTGTATTTTGATTGTTTCATATTCAGATTTGAGAGAGTCAAAGTTGGAGTATGTTTTATGTAATTTTTTGTTGTTGTTAAATGTCTGTGTAAAACGTACATAAAGTTTGTTTATTTAAAGAAGTTGCACTCAATTGTGTTTAAGTTATTTGTGTTAGCTTCCGCTTGTTTTTTTTTTAATGGTTAAAGGTTAAGGGTCAGTTGGTGTCGTTAAGAAGGGGAGCGATATCAGTTGACTTCACGCTATCTCTCAGGTCAAGTGTAGGTGATTCGGGAGAGGGTGTGACACATTAGGTTCTTCTACTGGCTCATATGGAATAAACTTAGAACAGTTTGATGGAATGAGTCAAATTGTTTAAATAGGTGCGGAGAGAGAAATCGATAATTATATGTGATATAGTCGTCGGTTATTAGATTAGAGATAGAGTTTTATGTTTAAATGAGATTTAAGTATTAAAAATATGAATGCAAATTCATACTCGAAAGCTAAAAAATAATAGAAATAGTCAAAGTTTTCAAAAGTCAAAATGTTGACTTTTGACTTTAAAAAGTCAAACTTTGACCGTAGATATATTCAAATGTGATTTAAATTTTGAGAAAATAAATGTGGATTTATGCTTGGGAGGTCAAAATTAGTCAAGACAGACAAAATTGTAAAAAGACAAAATGATAACTTTTGGAATGAAAAGTCAAAGTTTGACAAATGACCATTTTGTCCTTTGACTAAAGTTAGTGAGAAAATCCAACATTTTGTTGGATAATCTCACTAACTCTAGTGGACTAGGTGTTGCCATTTGATGAAGACAAAAAAATCACTAAAGAAAGTAGACTGTGAGATGTTGAGCCATAATGAATTTGAGACATGCAATTTTGCATGAGATTTCATTATAAATATGTGCCTTCATTTTGATGAAGAGATTTTTTGGCATTTTTACTGAATTTGGGATGCTGAATTTAAAACCATAATAATTCCTCTCATGCCCTAAGGTTCAATCTCATAATAAAATCCAATTTTCTTATTTTCCATCTTTTTCTCTCTTCTGATTGTTTCATCCATCGGGTCCCACAACTTGGTTTTGAGTCCAAATGATAGTAGGTCAATTCTAGTGGTGGTTTGGGTCGAGTATGTGTGAAGATTTTTAAAAAATCAGAGCTACGAAGGTAAATTTCCTCAAAATCCTAATTTCTAATTAATTTAGGATTTAAGGTCATGTTATTTAAGTGCAATTAGAGTAGAATTTCAATTTGTATTTCGCTGCGCATTTTCCATCAACGAGATCATGAAAAATTTAGACTACCGTCAACCATGAGGACATTTCTTTTAGATGAACAATTAAAGTACATGGGGGTGTTAAAAAAATCGATAACCCGACCAACCCGGATTACCCAACTCAAATCGTAAGGGTTGGGTCGGGTTAAAATTTTGAAAAACAAACATGAGACGTTAGGCAAGTATGGAATCGGGTTGACCCAACCAGACCCAGCTATAAAACCTTAAATCTTAGATGTTTCTCGTTCAGCAGTTCGCAGCCTCCCAGTCCCATCCCATGTTCTTCGCATGACGCACGTAGTCTCTTCAATGTTCAACCTTTCGACCGACACTTTTTGCAGCCTTTTCTGATGGTTCTCTTCAACGTTCAGCGACAACCTCTCATACCTTAGAAGACTTCATCTATTCTTAAAGTCAACAGCCAAAATTCTGCCACACCTTAGTTCAGTCCAAGCCTAGTAGCCTGGCCCGCCATAACCCTTATTGCCGACCTTAGTTCAGCTTCCTCCCCACCGCCCCCTTTTGTGAAAATCTTCTTCAGTTTAAGTTGGTGAAAGGGTAGTCTTTAGTACTTTCTTATGTTCCAATGGTAGGGAGAAGAAGCTTTAGTTACTCTTGCATAATTGGTTGAAGGAGAGGAAGAGTCTTGCGAAGAAGTTGCCAAAGGAAGAAGAAGTTATCCCTGAAAAAGTAGGAAAGTTGTTGCATAAGTTGAAGAGGGAGCCTCATCCCTTGTTAATACCTTTTCAGAATTAAAAGCTCCATCCCTTGTCCTGATTGCACTTTGATAAGTAAAATTTGTTGAATCTGTGGTGTTAAAAATTGTTTGTGTTCATTACCAAATTTGATTTTGTTGAATTTGTGGTGTTGAATTTTTTTTGTGTTCAATACCAAATTTGATTTTGTTGAATTTATGGTGTTGAAATTGTTTTTGTGTTCAATGCCAAATTTGATTTCGTTGAATTGGTGGTGTTGAGATTATGGATAGATGAAAAAAATGACCAACTCGCGAACTTAACTTGGCCTAACCCATATTTTTTGAGTTGAGTTGGGTTGACCTTTGCATTTTGAACTAGTAGGGTTCATTTTTTTGCCAATATGGATACTTTGGGTTGGTCCATATTTTTCCTCCAACCTGGACTAACTCGACTTATGTACACCCCTAAAAGTACACGAAACTAAGGGACGATGAAAATACCTTCAAGAATTATTCTTCATAACGAATTTGATAAAAGGTAGTTTAGAGGGAAAACGAACAGTGAAGAAGGACGATGAGCGTTAAGAGAAACGTAAACGAAAAGAGAAAGTGAATGAGAAGAAAAGTAAGCGAATGAGATAAGAGACGATTATGATTGATCAGCATTATTTTAAATCATAGGGGTAAAAAATGATATTTAACATGTTATTTAGTCGTTCAACGTGTTTTAATAAATGAAGGTTCTACACGATCGATGAATTATTTATAAACGATCGTGCACTTGAGACTAAGCGATAGTACAATTGAGACTAAGTGATTACATATAGTAGATATTACTCGATCGCTTATCATTGACTATAGGATCGTGCGATGTTAGGTGGTTGATAACAAATTTCTAATTAACTTATGATAAAATGTAAAATTTTGATGCATTGAAAAAGTTGGTTGGAAAGAGAAAGGAATTATAAAATTCAGTTGTGTAGATCTCAATAGAGAAGGGTAAGAATGTAAATTCATATAAAAAGGTTAGTTGTAATAAAGTTTTTATAAATGAGTTAGTGATAGAAAAGTTTTAGTTTTTAGGTCACTTTATGAAAGTTCCTTGCCATGGTTGAAGTTTGAGGAAGACGTTGTTGTCCACTGTTGCCTTAGTTTGTCGGTTGACATCATCGACGAAGTCCAGAATCGTGTGGCCATAGTCCGTCGAAGAAGTTATTCTCAGTTCACAATCCATCAAAGTTGTTAAAGTTCGTGGTCAGCCGTTGAATTCGACATCGAAGTTGTTCGTTTGCCACTTGTCGAGAAGGAAACAGTGGAAGAAAAATAACGAGAGTATGAAATTAGAGTCTTTTATGAGAGGTAATTATGACCATACACATCAAATTTGTTAAAACTGTCTTTATAAGAAGTAATCTTTTTTTAAAAAAATCCTTTAGCGCCTTAGAATGTTTCTTCTTGTTCTTTTGTTTTGTTCTTTTTATAAATTTTTCTCAAATTAGAAACATATAATAAAATTATTATTATTATTATTATTGGTGGGGAAAGTTGATGTTTTGTTTGGATAATTGAGAATCCATTAAACATATATATATATGTGTGTGTATATATATATATATATTGGAAGTCTAACTTGAAAAATAACTAATACAATAAAATAGCCATAGAACAACTGTAAGGTTTCCATTAAAATAATACACTATCATGAAATTAAATTAAAGAAGGAAAAGCGACTTTTTCTTCATATTCATTCAGCCTCCCAGAGAAGAAGAAAGAGGGAATGCCTTGAATTTGGAAGTTAAAAAATTCTTCAATTGCGTGAAATCCATTTCCTTCTTTCCCTTCGGATTTCTCGTTCATACAAAAACAAAAACCCCAACACTTCTCCACCTTCAATTTCGACTCTAAACCTCCACAATTCTGTCTCACCGGACCCGACCAATTCATAACTGCAATGGTTGATCTTTCCGAAACAGCTGCCGGCAGCGCTGAAGCCGACGGGAAAGACATACCCTGCACCTCATGTGACCGCCAAACTTTACTCCACCAGTCCATGGGCGGCGGCAAAGGTATTTCCATTCTCCTTACATGATTTCGTTGTCTCTCGATCAATTTCGCGTTTCTGAATTAGATTCCTTCGACCTCCTTTCGAGAATTATGTTGAATCAATTGGTTGCAATCGGTGATTCTTGAGGGGTTTGATTTTTTATGATACACTGGATGATATAAAGCTTTAATTTAAATGGTTTTTGAAATGGGTTTGCCTGATTCGTCGATGTTCTTTTCATTTTATCTGTTTGTTTCCCTTTTTTGCATTTGAATTACGACTTTGACTGGTTGAAACCTGAAGTTTTTGTTACCTTTTTGCTTTGGGAATCGGATTCTACATTGGCTATTTTCCCAGTTTTATTACAAATTTCTTGAGTGGTTTTCATGTTTCTTCTTTGTGTCTTATAAGGAAAAATTAAAAACAATGATGATATTCCCCTTTCTGGTTTGATAATCTAGAATTTTGACCCTTTGTTCTTTTGCATAGCGGCTGATATTCTTCTGTGGAAACAGTGGCATGTCTCTTTCGGCGTTCTTGTTGTTTCTACAGTATTTTGGCTTCTAATTGAGCACTCTGGATTGCCATTGTTGACAACATGTTCCGATGTCTTGCTGATTTTGGTTGTCCTATTGTTTCTTCGTGCCAACTTCGCTGCATTCCAAAACAAGTACGGTTATGGCTTACTTATGTTTTGGTTCACTCTGAAGTTCTTGCATATCACAGTCTTTTACAGATGAATTTTTCCTTTTACTACTTTGTTCTTTCCAGCAGATAATTTGTTTTCCTCGTTAGCTTTTCTTCATTTTCTCTCTTTATGCAGGCAACTTCAAACACTACCGCAGCTGGTACTGTCGGAGGAGTTTGTCAACAACGTAGCAGCATCACTTCGGGCAAAAATCAACAACACCTTACTTATGGCTCATGATATCACGCTTGGCAATGATTTCAAACTCTTTTTCAGGGTTGGTGTTTTGGAAGCACCATTGAATTGTCATACGTGTGATGCATACTGTGATTCCTAGTCCTAATATCCCATATTATTGGAACTTGAATTAAATGGCCAAAACTGATAAGTATTTATTGGGTTTAAGTACTCTTCTCTGAAAATAATAGATTTAAGAATGTTTTACGGGGTTGTTCTGAGGTAGTTAATGTTTTACAGAACAGTTTCAAGAATGTATAAACTTAATATTCACTTCAAGAGCATAATGTTGACTTGCTACTTCTTTGTTTTTGGCTGCAATAATATGATTAACCTTGCAAACACCTTTTGCAGATGGTGATCGGTTTGTGGCTTTTATCCGTCGTTGGTAGCTACGTTTCTTTCTTCACCTTTGCATATGTTGGTATGTACGAACATCCTAAAACACTTGCATTGACATTTCTGTAGTTCGTAAACGTTCATCTGTTGGTAAATTACAGTAATCAGTCACTTACTTCATTTTGATCCTCAACGACAAGTAAACATTCAGAGAATTTTGTTTGTTTTGTCCATACATCATTTCCTTTCAATGTTTTTTGTTCCCAAGAAATGAATACTGTCTAATGAATACCCCTTTGTAATCGAGTCTTCTTAACCTAGGATGTTGATGTTTGCCATTTAACTGGATGACAGGAACAATCATCTCAATAACCATCCCTGCTTTGTACAGCAAATATGATAAACACGTTGACAGATACTGCGGAATGATCCGCCAACAATTTAGAAAGCATTATAGAGTGATGGATGAGAGTGTTTTCAGCAGACTCCCTGGTAGTTTATCCAAAGATAAAGATCAGTGAAAAAACGCTGCCTTTAATTTTCTATTGTTTGACTGAAACCACAGGAAGATTGTATCAATGTTTCATTACAAATGAATGCCTTGTTAACTGGATTCTTGAAGGTTATTGCTTGGCCATGTGTATTTCATACCCCAAGGTTTAATGATGTCAACCATTCTAGATCAGATATCACATATTTTAGTTTTTAATTGCTATAAGAAAAGATCAGGGTTATGTTTTTTTTTTGTTTGGGAGAGGTTATTTAATGATATTTATGAATATTTTCTTTTGAAACTTGTAAGTGGGGCAAGCTTTTGAATCTGGTTGGTCAAGGTCTAATACTGAGATTGAATTTCCTTTTTGTCAAGTATGGACCAGCCCACAAAAGGGCCCATTATTGATTACCCAACAATAAGTTAGTTGGTTCATATTTCATAATGTGTTTGGACTAAAAAAAAAAAAAAAAAGGATAAACTTTGGAACATTGCAAATTTTGTTCCTAATTAACTATTAGGGATGACAATTTTTATTTAAATTCATAAAATAACAAAATATGAAAATATGAAAAAAAAAATGGCTGAAAATGTCCCTACCTAAGTTAAAAACTAGAATCCTAAATAAAATTATTCAATAAACAACAAATACCCTATAGTGAAATCAAACTTCTCACGCAAAATTAATACCTATCAAAATTCTAATTTTCTCCCCGAACTCGAAAACTAACACTTGTTACCATCAAAGCTCCACCTACTTTATGTAGTCGTTTTACATCTTCCAATTGTGGTCAAGTAGTAAGTCGTTTCACATCTTCTTCAAATCCGCACAGGTTATCAATCTCTTCACATCTTTCAAACTTTTCAAAAACTTAAGGTATTCAAATGTTGAGGAAAGAGGTTCACCGAACAACATTCTTGAAATTCTTGAAACTCTTCAAAGTCGAAAAGATTCCCGGTTCCCTATCTTCCGCTTCCGTAGATTCCATCGAATTTTTTTTTTGAAATCCTTTGTCCCCTTTAAACTTTTCATCAGCTCCAGAAACGATTGGAGCTTCAAGTTTCGTCCCCTTCAAATCGATTTAATCCGCGCAAAGGTGAGCTTCTTCAAGAGATTTTCTTCTTTACAGTTCTTTTTTTCGTTTGAGCTTTGAATTTTAGGGAAATTTATTATGAGTACTTTTAGTGTAAAATTTGCAAATAACATAAACATTGGTATTTTAAACTAAGGTAAAAATGCAAATCTTCCGACTATTTTTCCGAAAACAATTCAAAATAATGTAAACAATTCAAAATAATGTATGTACATAGATTTAGATATATATTTTCTATTAATTTTTTTTAAAATCTATATAATTGCCACAAAAATATAATTATTTTAACACAAAATCAACAAAAAGATATGAATATTCGTCATTTTCGTTGAAATCAAAGAAACTAATAAAAAATTTAAATTTAAATTGTTATTAGAAATATATATGATTTATTATTTAATAAATTGTTAATAAAGAGTTTTAAATAGAGATAAATCGAAATTCTTATATATATAATTGACATTATTTTAGGGAAGAATCTAAAATTCAAATTCAAATTTTTATTAAAAATAAATATTGCATATAATTTAATAATTTGTTAATGAATTGTTTAAAATATAATAAATTTGAAAATCTTGTATATATATTTGACATTATTTTACGGGAGGTTGATGGAATATTGTTCAGCAACAAAATAACAAATTTAATTAAATTTAAATATTGTTTGAGCAATACACCGTCTCTATGCAATTTGTGATATCTTGCTTCGTTTTTGGAGCTTCTCAAAATATTTTAATTAAATGGATTATCCTATACTTAGGCGTAGATTTAGGTTCAAAATAATTAAATAAAAGGATCTGAATTGGAATCATTAACTTAACTTATACCTTTACAAGTACTTTTAGGCGATAAAAACAATTAATACAAAGAAGTAAACCAAACTAACACTTTATTAAACTTTTGGCTAAGCATTTTATAACTTTACAACAATAAAAGTACACAACTCTTAAACTTAAAGAGGTAAAACACCTTGGCAGCCTCTTCTCGCATAGTAAACCCTTTTACCTTTTTCCTACTTGGCCTTAACGCTTTGAACCTGAAAGGTAAAATTTGAAAACATAAGTCTAGAAGACTCTGTGAGATTTTAAGAAATCTTTTTCGCGAAATACCTTTTGTAAACATCATTTTGCTAAACATATTCAATCACATGAATTCATCTTTTCACATAAACTTATCGTTTTGCATCTCACATCAATATACATTTCACATATCACACATTAGTCAAGTCATTCCTTCCGCCAAGAATCTCGAATCATTCTCTACGCAAGGACTCATCATCCCACATTTAGACTACTAAGATGACCTTTTCATCATCAACATCTGAGAATATCATGATTCGTTCTTGTTGCTCAGGCCGCTAAACACAATGCAATCCTTTTCTACAATAGTCTCCTTTACTCCACCATGCAATCCTTTTCTACATGGTTGCCTTTACCTCTATGTGCACATAACAGTTAGCTCATTAATAGAAAGATAGCTAATGGTTTGAACATTCATTCATAAACATCCAAAATCTTAATAAACATACTTTGAAATACCACATAAGTTTTTCATATAAATCTCTTTTTAGAGAGCATTTGAATCGAAATCATTAACTCAAATCAATAAGAACTTATAAGGAAAACTTTTAACATAAACATTTTAAAGACAACACTCAATACACTTAGGAAATAAACTTCATAGGCTTCTCCTCTTCTTCTTTTTGTGTCGACAAATTGACAGCACCTCGACACTTAAATTTTTTCCTTCGAATTCTCAGAATAATCATCCTTAACATTTTGATCTCATCCTCTACTTATACTACTTCATTAACAAGCTTAGTCACCTTTAGTCTCTTATGACCTTGCTAGCTCCTACTCTTAGTGATGCACGTGTAAGCTTAAAGTTTAACTTAGTCATGCTTAACTTAAACTCTATACAGGGCCCATTAAGCATACTTAGAAAATTTTTGGGAAGTTTCCTTACTTCTTCACACCTAGTCCTTTATCTTGCGAAACACCTTAATCACATAAAAACACAACTTCCAAAAATCTTGTCGCATAACCGTAAGCTAACCAACCTTTTTCTCGCTTAGTCCACCCAAAACGCCTTTTTCAGAACACTTAATTAAATTTTACTTCTTATCTTAACTACGTGTCTTACATTAACAGACATCCATAAATGTGTGCATCCCCCATTTGCTAAAAATCTTATTCTCGCTAGTTTTTGCTATATTTTCAATCACAATCTCTAAATTTGTCATTCCTACAAATGTATATCTCTTATGAATTTTATCATGAATCAATGGTAATCACGTTTTTTTGTTGTTTACCCATGTGTCTCATAGTCGAACTTTGGGCTGGCTCGTGTTTGAAAATTTCTTGGGATCTATTACCGTTACTCAGATACTATAATTGTGTATAAAAATTATAAATTTGTCACACTTATTATTATGTTTACCATTATCATTACCATTTTCGGTTGAAATCCATTATAATCGACCCACCAATGGAATCTCATATAATTATACCAAATTTTATTAGGACTTGTCCTTAACACGTGTCATACACGTGATAATTGTGTTTTGTTTTCATTTCATTAGCTAGATTATTTTTTATGATAACAACATTTTCTTTGGATTAATTTTCCTTCCAACTGTTGCTGAAAATTAAATTAATAAATAGTTTTTAAAAATGGAATGCTACACTGATTGTTAGACAATTCTACTTTGTCACTATTAAAAAATGAATTAATTATATTACATTAGTTTTCTATACTAAATTTTATAAACTTTTAGAAAAGAGAGTTGACAATTGAATAAAAATACAAATTCAAGAGAAGTGGCAAACACAAAGTTTTCATCTTATACAAGTACATATAGATATTCTTAAGCACATTACAATTGATATAATTTTTTTAACAATTATTTAATAAATCACTACCAAATAGCTATCATTTAAGGATTCATTTTTCTATTAGTGGGTCTTGTTCTATTGTTGTTTGTATGGACCTTCAAATATGCTTTCACTTTTACTGATACCTATGGATTTACATATTAGATCAAATCTAAAAACCTCTCGATTTGATCAGTCTAGCCTTTGGTGGATAGATCGATTAGACACTCAACAGTTAACGAGATGTTCTAAAGTGTAATTTTTATATATATACTTGAAACATTGATGAAATGTAAAAGATTTTTTGAGAGAGATATAATTTTAAAACAAACACATCTACAAAAGCTTACAACAACTAAAATAAATAAATAAATATAAATTAAAAAGAGAAAAAGAAAAGAAAAGGCTTAGCTTGAAACTATAAGATTAGAATCATGCAATCAAACAAAGATATTTTCTTTAGAATTCTATCCAATTTGTTTGCAAACTTGGGATGTAGAAAAATAGATTTTTATAGCAATCCAAAACTCAACTAATTGATGCCATGCTATTTAAGAATTTCTAAAGGTCTGTTAATTTTATTAGTTAATCGATTTAGTTATTAATTGTTTGCATTTAAAAGTTGGATAAACTTTTCGATTTTCTTAAGTTACAAATTTACAATTAGCATAATTATCTAATAAGGTGTTTATAAATATCTAATTTCTTTTTCAATTAGCATAATTTCAAATAGAATAAGATAAAAGATAAAAATGAATTATTGATTATTTTTATTTTAGAAGTTGGATGAACTTTTAGTTTTCTTGAACTATGAGTAGTTCATAAGTTACAATTAACCTAATTAAGGTATTTATAAAATCATCTCATTTATTCTTCAATTACCATTAAAATAGAAAAATGAAAAGACAAAATTGTTACCAATGCAATAATAGAAAATAATACAATAAAAAATTTCTCCTCATCCAAGTTTTTATATATTCTAATTTGTGAAACCATCCTATTGAATTATTTCGTCAAATTATAAAGGGATAACTTCACATTAATTGCAATACGTATTTAAAGCTAAATTCACATTATTTGCAGTATTCAATTAACCATAACATCAAAACAACCTAAATACTGGCATGAACAAATAATTTATATGCTTAATTTATATTTGGTATGTTGTTCTATATGCAAAATTATATTTGGTATACTGTTTGTGTAAAATGCTACACACACATATAGACAAACAAACTATGATTATAAGAGTTACAAATGTGGGAAAAAGTTAAAATTAAAGCAAATGGGTGTCCCATTTTATATTTTGATGGTCATATGAGTTTTCACATCCAACCAAAACATAGTTTATTGAATCATTGTACTCTTCCATATCATCTTATTATCTATAGTCCATCCACTTCTCATTTCTTCTTCTTCTTCTTTTAATTTCTATTTTGTTTTTCTTAATTCAAGAAATGCAAAGTAGACGACTTACTTTTAAAAAGTAATTTATGTTTTATTTATTAGAGTATATGTTAGTCTAAGCCTTTCTTTTTATTACCTTTTCATCATCTATTCTTTCCATCACAACTTCTACTTCTAAACGTGAAGTACCAAACTTCCTAACTTCATTTCTTTTTTCTGTTTTTTTTTTTATATGTTAAATTGCCTTCAAAGTTGGTCCATCTATCTATCCAAATGCCTTTATCGTCATTAAATAGTAACAATTTACTTTTGGGTATAGCAAATGAACTTCACGACGTAGATGACATGCAACTATGACAATTAGCATTGATTGCGTTTTAAAATTTTATTTCTACAGAAAAAAGAAAAGTAGACAAAGAATTAATACTTGACTTAAAAAGTGCAATTAATAACATACCTAAAGAAATCCATAAACCTTTGCTATTTATGTTAAAATTACTCATTATTTTTTAACTTCCAATATTACCCTTTCATAAAACAAATTCAAAAGTACTCTCTTATGTTAAAAGATTATATAGCTCTTAACAGTAAAACATTAGTTTTGACATTTTTATGGAATGTTAAAGAGTAACATTAAAACTTTTTTTCACGAACAAAGGGAATCAAGCTAAGGGTGTTATTATTTTTAATACAAGTCTCGTTTTAAGCTTTATGTTAATAGATGGATTATAGATAACTTATTACATTAAACTTTCATTAATTATCACTAATGATAAAGAGTGCCAAAAAGATAATAGGCATAACAAGAAAATGAAAAGAAGTAGTAGAAAAATAAGATGTACAAATTAAGAAAAATAAAGCTTTTCAATTAAAAGGAAAAATTATATATAACAAAAAGAAAACATTAATGCAATGTCCTCATACTAATAAATTGAGAGGACTAAATCAACAATTCCTTTCTAAACATAGAAAACTCCTTCTTCAGTAACCATTTTTCTTCTACACACAATATTTTCCTATATATTTTATATTTATTATATATATATATATATTTTGGGTTTTTTAAATCCCAAAGACCTAGCGGGTGTGAGTCAACCACCACTGCCATAGCCGGCCACCGAAACGAGGGCGGCCGAGATCTTCCTACTCTACCCTGTGTTTTACCCTCTCTGAACTTCTTTTTAGAATTGGCCTCCCTCGAACGTCTGACCGAACTGCCAGTTCGCCGGAACGGCGTCGTAGCTAGTGACGGTACGGCCGTCGCTGGTGGTGACTTGGAAAGAGAGGCTCTGTCCATTCAAGTAATTGTTGCTCTGCCAATTCTGACCCCAATTTCTTGACATCGCTTGCCACCCTGTTTTCGAACCTTTGATTGACACCGAATGGATGTCTCCGGCGCCGCCCACATTGGTGATTAGAACTAAGTTGAAGTATGAATGTCCGTTAATGGTGAATCTTATTCCTCCCTTCTTCATACAGGGTACTCTGTAATTCATCAAAATCGGAGATGAGACAAAAAAAAAAAAAAAAAAAAAAAGGATGGTTTTAGTCTGTTATTAATCGAAGAAATTGGATTTTAATTTGACCTTTGGAAGGAAACAGGAACGATTCCGGCACGGTACTGAGCGATTTGGAGAAAGGCAGGCTCAGCCAAATCGAAGTGTTGAAGAGGAGGGTTGCACCAGCCGCCATTGTCGTTGGACAGAGCAAAGTTTGGTGGACAGAAATTAGTGGCGGTGACGATGATTTTTCCTGGAAGACACCATTTAGGATCACTGTTGCAAGTGATTTCATAGCAAGAGCCACAGCTGAGGCCATTGTTGAACAGAGCAGTACTAAGAGCCGCCGTGTTCGTTCCATATCCTTGACTGTACAAATTCCCATACCCACAAGCTCCACCTGATAAAAAGAAAAAACCCAATTCTTCATTAGGACAGAAGTCCAAAGAAATGATCATAAATCACCCATTGACCAGAAAAACAAAATGAATATTAACTAGAGAGGAAGTAAGAATGGAGCAACTTGAATCTACAATCTCTTGTAATCTTAAAATACTAATGACCCAAAGCAGATGAGTAAAACGTTAATGGAAGAGAGAGTAAAAATTGAAATCGTAAAATAGTAAAGGGTTCAAAATCTTAAGTTGATGGTTGAAAGTGAAGAAAGGAAGATGGATAGTTTGATTAGTTAGTATACCCATTGTGCCAGAAGCGTCACCACCGCCGTAGAAGGTGGCGTGGCCGTAATCGGCAGAGATTGAAGGAAGGAAAATGAGGAAGAAAACAGAAAGAGAAGAGAGTAGTGATGAAGGAGCCATGGGAGAAGGAAGGTTTAAGGGTTTTCTAGTGAAGGGTTTGTAGTGTGGGAGTGGGAAGAAATAGAAGAGAGGGTGTTATTTAAATAGAGGGGAAAAGAAGGCAGTTGAAGAAAAGTACAAGTTGGCTATAATTGTGGTGGAGATTGGAATGCAAAATAGAATAAAGCAAAAGGTAAAATAAAATAAAAAGGAGAAAATATATTTTGTGTTATATGTTTTTAGCATCTCTTAATTTACTTCTTCTCTGAAAAAAACTTAAGAGTTTAATTGTTAAGAATCACAAAATTCAGTACCTCTCTGTTTTTTTTATTATTAAGTTATTACAATTTAGTCATAGAACTTCAGTTTCACCACTCATGTTATTATCTATTGCTATAACTTACAAAATTTAAGTTAATTATAATTAAATTATTTGTGTACAAATTAATTTAAAAAACAGCCTTCTTATCATTTAAGTGAGTGAGTTAGAGGTTAATTTCAAATACTAAACACCAACTTCATCCATACCTAGAAATCCAATAAAAATTAAACTCAAAACTTACAAGTAAAAAATTAAAACATTTTTTCCCAATGAATAGCATTTTAAAAATGAATATCAAAGAGAAACTAAACACAAAATCAAAAAATAAAAAATCTTTTTCTAAAGGACATATCATAACAATAACAATACAATAAAAATTCACTATAAATTAAAAATTTAGATACTAAACCTCCCATCATGAAAATAAAATAGGTTAAAGAACCTTAATAAACATAAAATTTAAACTTCAAGTATTTTATTATGTATAAACTTAAATATTTAACAACTTAATAAATGTGAATATATTTAGTATAGGTTTAAAAGACTTGGTACTTATGATATATGTATATATATATACTCAAGTAATAAATTGAACTTTCAATCTATTTTAAACCTTGGTTGAACTCATAGTACTGGACATATGGGACTATAGAAAACCAAAGAAACAAATATATATATATAAATAATGAATGAATGAATTAAAAGTGTAATTTAAAGAGAAAAAAAAGGATATGAAGTGAGGTGGAATAGATTAATTAAAATGAGAGGGGGGGGGGCACATGGGAGGCGTATGAAATGGACTACCAACTCTTTAAACACGGGTGGGGCCATACAGCACATGCTTTTTTCTTTAAATTTGGAAGGGGAAGGGAATACGTAATTTCCACGTGGCAGGTATTTTGTTCGTTGGTAAACGGTAGTTAGGAATCTGTGCCGTTAGGATATACCTGAATTTCCGCTTCTCTTCTATATTACCATAACAAACTCCTCTCCTTTCCCCCCCCTCTATCTTAACCTTTTTTTACAATGTTTCTCTCATATATATTCTATTCCTCTTCAACTCCTTATATATACTACTCTTTCATACCTTTTATCTACTTCCAATCTTACTTAAATTCATTTGTACTATGAACTATAATGTATAATGGTGTTTCATACAACAACAAAAATTTGACTTTTATCATTCAAACAATTTAGCTACATGTTTGCAAAATTAATATTCAATTCTCATGTTCTATAATTATTAAATAGTTGTTTAAAATAGATATATAAAATATATATTCATTTCAAATGATAAAACAAATTAGGAAAATAATAAATTTAATATTTTTAAGATGTATGAATAATCTAATTTACCCAAAAAAAAAAAAAGTTAGAATTATGACAAAGTAAGATAATCAAAATAACCTTTACCTATATCTAAAGTTATTCACTACAAAAATATTTGAAACACAAAAGTGACAAATAACGCAGTTTGACTAGAGAAGCTCTTTTGCTCAGATATGAAATATTATTGAGATTCAAAAGTTTGTAACTTAAACACTAAAGCTACTTTAATAAATTATCACCACAACTTAAAAATAAACTCAGGCTCCTTCAAGACAAGTTTTTTTAGACTCTCCCTGAATTAGTGGATTAACTCATCACTCACGTTTCATCATATACGTCGACTATCTTCAATTTAAATTCATATATTAGAAGGCACGATAAAGTGTAGTCTTGTCGTTCTTTAATTTAAAAAAAACAACCGGCAATCACATATGTGTATAAATTATATATATATTTCAGTAGATATATATATATTTACGTGTATATCTTCCTGATGAAAAATCAATTATTTGATTCTCAATAATATCTTTTCATATAAAGGAATTCTAAATAAATCTTTTGACAAAAATCTCAACATATTATTTTATAATTACTTTTACTTGTCTAAAAAATTTGAAGCCAGGTTGATGAATGAATGAAAGTAAATTTAATATCATATTATCTTTCAAGTAGTAACCAATATAAAATTTGCCAACATGAGCTCAGCGCAATTGACACATGCGTATGCGTACTCTTTCAGATTCTCTTTAAAAGTTTGCCTTTTTGTTTGACTTTTTTCATACGTATTAAAATAGCGTATTGAATTAATAATTCTAATAAGTTTGAGGCATTTTAGACATGGAAACTCTAGACTTATACATTTTTGCATGTTTTGATTGTCGTGAAAGCCAATGAATTAAAATTTAGTAGTTTATGATTAATATGTAATGTTAGTATTTGATATGAAAGACGAGTTTTTACGTACACATTTATATTAATAGTAATTAATTAAATGAAGAAACAGACAACTTGTAAGAAACAAATGATTCAAATAGTACTAATCTAATTTGTAAAGTAAAGTGTTGAAATAGAAAATTGTTATTGTTGGATCCAAATTTGAAGATGGATCTACCTTTCATTATTTAAATGTTCTTACAAATTTTGGTAGATTGAGGAAAAGAGTATCTCTCGATTAAAGTGTTGAACTAATTAATTAAGAAAAAAAGAACTTAATTATAACTAAGAAGACAAAAAATCAGTTGAAATGTTATTTATTGTTGATATTAATATTGTAATACACTAGTTCAACTCTCAAGAATAATGGAGTTTAATTATGTTTGACTTCATATTAATTTTAATTTTCACAATTAAAATATTTGGTCATAATAAGAAAAAAATGAATCCTAAAATTACACTAATGAACCTAAAACCTAATTAAATCGATGAATGTTGACTCCAATTCAAAGTGTTCACTATTTTATAAATTGACTTTTGGTGAAACAAATTTTGACTTTCTTTATAGTTTTTAAAAAATCATATGTGGTCTCCAGTCTCAACTTTATTAATTTATTTATACATATTTCAAAACACAAAGAGTCGCGAATAACAACCTAGGGTTCAAAAAAAGTATTAAGATCATTTTTAGCTTATAGTGTAGAAATGAATATTAAGATTTAATGAAATTTATAAACTAATAAACGAATTAGAGAGTCAATATTTTTATAAAATAAAAAATAACATATAATTTTCATAATTTTCTAATGATAGAAATTAAGATGTTACAAATTTGAAAAAAAAAGGTAATGTTTAATTTTTGTTAATAGTGAGTTTTGATGAATAAATAAGGCATGATGGTAAAGTTGAAAAGAAAGTAATATTGATCCCGGTATCAGTTACGAGCCATTAAAATAGAGAGAATTTTTGGAGAGTAAAATGAGAAGTTCCGAAAAGAAAATGTGAAGTAAAAGTAAGTAACAAGATTGTCTAAAAAAGAAGGCATTAAATCGAAACAAACAAAAAGGAAGAAAAAAGAAAAAGAAATGGGAATTTTAATATATACAATGTTCATAAAATTGATTTCTCTATCACATAACTCCCAACCCATTTCAATCTCAATAAATTTATAAATAAACCAAAAAGAAATACACAAATTTATATATATACACAAAGAGAGAGTTTGGTTTATAAAACAAAACCGTCCATATATAATCCAATTATCCAATAAAAAATATTAAAAGGGGAAGTTGAAAAAGATATGTAGAAACAAAAGATGGCATTAAATATAAAATGAAGTTTGATTGTTATGGATTTATAATTTGAAGAGAGATTTGAAATCAAAAGAAAGAAATAGAAAGAAAAAAGAAAAAGGAAGAATGGGGTCTACCATGTTAGGGAGCACATGGAAGGGCCGATGTTTCCGCCTCTATTTCTAACACAAATCCAAATATTTATTTATTTTTTGTCAGACACCGACTTTTCTTTTATTTTCACTTCTTTTTTCTTTTATATATACATCACCAATTCACTTTTTTATTTATTAAAAAAACAAACAAACAAAAAAAAACACCAAACCTTTTTTTCTCTTCTAGGTTTTCCCCTGCCACATCTTTTTTTTTTTCTCTCTCCTTTTTAATTTCAGAGACTTTTTTTAAAAAATTATTAATTTAAGAAAAGGGGTTTTTATCTATTTGGGTTGAAAGAAATTGGACCGCCATTTATTGTTTTTGGTTTAAAATAATGGCTCAAATATAAATTAAGCTCTAACCGACAATATTTGGGATTAATTAGTTTTAACACAATTTTCACGGAATCATCATCTATTCATTTGGACCCTATTTGTTTTTCTTTTCTTTTTTTAATTCATTTCTCTATGGCATCAATAGGCCATATAAAAGAAAGAAAGAACCAAGGTAGGTAGCATAAATATATATACATCAATTTAATTTGGAAGAAGAGAAATCAATTGTTTGATTTTGTGTAAGAAAGAAATCAAAATGCATGTGAGAAGAAAATGATTTGATTGAGCAAAATCTTCTAAAAATGTGTCTGTTTGTGCATGGAAGAAGGTGCATGCATGCATGCATGATTTTTCATCATTTCTTTATGAAAAATAAATAAATAAATACTCATCATATCATATCATTATATATAGCAATATAAATGTGGGGGAGACATGAAGACAATATATATGTGATAAACACACACACCAACCTTTTTTCAAAGTGTCTTTTTGTTTTAATTTTTTTTTACTGCTTTTTTCAATTAAAAAACAAAAAGTTAGAAACAAATTAAATAATAATATTTTAAAGTGAAATGAAATTAGATAAATTATACTTTGATTTGGGCAAACATATTGCATGTGATGTGCTTATGGGGTCAAAAATATTGGCTTTTCTTTTCTCATAAACTCATGATTGTCATTGTCAAAAACTGTATGGAATTAGAGATGATATTAAGAAATGATGAGCCTTTTCTTTTGAATCATCTATCTATCTACCTCTAACTTTCAATTTACTTTTATTTTAAATTGGAACTATTTCTTTTTTCTAATCTTCAGATTTACACAAAGTATATCAAAACGACAACAAAAAAAATATATTAACTAATATATATATATATATATATATATAGCTAATTGGTAAATGAGCAAATTAAAAACTTATGCTTTATTATAAGGGCATACATAGGCATCAAATCTTGTCCAAGTTTTGGGCTTCGTTGGAGTGTTTGGTGGTCTTGATTTTCTGTCCACTTATTCTCGGGTCTTGAGATGTTCTTAGTTAACTTGCATAAGAGATTCTCATATTAGTGTGATGTAATATCAAGCCTACTGCAATTTGATACCTAAGTTAGTACAAAGAATTACTAGTTTGGCTAAGCACAAAATAAGTAGGGTTATGAGTCTTTTATTTGAGACATTACCTTATCCTCTCTTTTTTGGATTGTTAAATGAATTATTTATAACTTTGTTTTCTACATATGTTTATTGCAGGTGACAATGACGTGGTGCCAGAGACATTTCTGACGCTTGAGTTTATAAGGTGCCAATCTGGAATTGACTCGATTATTTTTCAATTAGTATATAATCATCAATAATTTTTCTTTGAATTTTTTCTTTTGAAAAGTCTACTCCCTTAATCCTTTTCTCATTATCCTATGGATGTAGGCTCGTTCGTGGACTTTGGATCTTACTCCGGACAATCCTTGACATAATTAAAAAGAACATATAAAGTAAAGAATTACAAAGAGAAATCCCTTTTTGTTGGATTTTAAAATAAAGGGAGTACTGTGTAAACTAAACCTTTTAACTTTTTTATAATGAGTCTTGGATTGAGAACATGGAAACAAGTGTTTATTACATCAACTTTTATGATTCCATAACCATATATGAATATTTGGAACTATTTTAAAAAAGGTTCCAAATATATGATGTTGTCACAAAAGAAAAGAAAAGAAAAAGGAATAGGAACTTAAATGTGGATGGATGGAGGAAAACATAGTGATGGAAGTAGGAAGAAAAAAGATATCCACAAAAAGGGCATGTGAGGAAAACTAAAAACTAAAAACAATAACATTTATCCAAAAAGAAAAGAAGAAGATGAAAGTGGCCTTCGGATGAAAGGAATATGAGGCCATTCCATTTGGGAAGAGGAAGAAGGAAGGGGTTGAGTGAGATTTGATTCACTTCAAATTGGAACCAAAAAGACAAGGAAAGCCCCCTCTCGGTTGAAGGCCAACGGCAATCCCATGTGCTTGCATTTATGCCTTCACATTTGTAGGACCATTATCCTAAAACCTCCCTCTACTTACAAAACTTTCTCCTTCCCTATCAATTTTAGGTTTTTCTAAATATATTAATCCTATAGTTGAAATACAACCTCTTTATCTCAACAATCAAAAAGTTATGTCAAGTATCATTGAGCTAAGTTTACTTTAGCATCTAAGTTTTTGTTTACAATACTAATTTTGGTAACAATGTAATTATTATACTTAAAAATTTGTAACTTAGTGAAGGTCTAAAAGCATTTAATTAGCAGTGGAAGACATTACATAACTATAAACTCAAATTTAATTGAAAAATTATACATTGACAATACAGAGAAAAAAACCTACTGTAAAATTAAATAGAGCTAAGCATGTTTTTTATACATGAAAGAAAATACCGAAGGTTCGAAACTTCTTGTCGTTGACGTCTCTGAATCTTACAAATCACTAAATTTGTTGTTGAAACACCCCTAGGCGGCTACCTCCTTATCATTTGAGTATTTTGAAATTTTAGATTTACGGGAATTCATTGAAATTAAAAAGAATTGGAATTTTTTTTTTCAAACACTTGCGTAACTCAAAAAACAAAAAAGGTTACGAAGATGGAGAGAGAGATTAGGAGAATGTGAGATTAAACCATGATCAAATTAATAACTCTCTCTTCCCATATTTAATTGAATAAAATAAAATAAATAAAAATCATTAATTAAAATAATTTAAAATAATAAAATAAAATAAATATTATCAATATAATTATTTTAATAATTAAATTAATGATTAATTAATTTGATTAAATCCAATTTAATTAATAGCTTTCATTTAAATCATATGTAAACAAACACCTTCAACCTAACTATAGTTTTAATTTAGGGAAATTAATTAATCTTATTTAAAATAAAATTCAATAAAATTAATTAATTAATTACCATATACTTAATTTTTCCTATAATTGAATTATATTTGATTTTCTCTCGTAACATTTTGTTTTACATGGTATATTTTACTCATTAAATTTTAATCTATAGTTTTAATATGAATCTAATTCACACTAAATTAATATTTGAACTTATTCAAATATTTTATTCTCGTAAATTAATTTTGGATTAATCCAAAATAAATTTTTTATTATAAAGTTTAATTAAATTAATACAAACTTTATATTGTGTAATGTATCATCATACATTATATTATTTTTCTAAGTGAATTTGAACAATTTAAATTCCATATGATATATATTAACCTCATTACCTTTACGAGCTAAAAAGGGAACCTAATTGATCTACAAATCAGAAACTATATTGATATGAGATTAATATAATAATATTGGTTAAACTCATTAACCACGTTATTCAATATTCTTTAATTGTGTACGTCAATGACTCACAGCTAAATTCTTCTCATCGTAGATACCTTTTTGCGTCCACAACTATAGACTAATAACAACAAGTTAGTCAATTCATGAATGTTCGTAACACCAATTGGATCAAGTTATTGTTTTACCCCTTGGTTACTTCTTAGTTCTTAAATACCAGTACTCCTTAAATGAACAACATGTTTATTGTCCAACTAATAAAAAGAAATTTCTCTGGTGTCACTAAGAGGGTCACAACAAAAGACTTTGGATCTTCTAACGTCGTTTGAAACCGTTGGGAGATCTTGCGTCGGGAGATAGGGTCTCTCCTGACACACAAACTGGTGCTTCAGGAGAGGCACTATCTCCTAACGTATTATTATCGCGTCGGGAGATCTAAGAGAACTTTCAATGTGTTACTATATGCATTGTTAGTTCTCAGTTCACTCTTAATGCGATAAGTAATGAGTTAGGAGTTAGCCTTTAATAAACGCTAATCTCTTCCCATATCTGCAAAGAAGGGAAAGGAAACAAATTTATGAAGAGAGGGTGCTAGAGTTGCTCTACGCACCGTCCCCAGATAGAAACCATCGCTGTCAGTGGTCGCTCTACTTGTCGTCGCCACTCCCTCTGTCTTCATCTCTGTCTCTTACTCCATGGTATTGTTTGAGGTAATTTGAATGTAAACCCGTTTGGTTCCATCAGTTTTACTCATTTTGGAGCATTTTCATCTTTTACATCTGTATTTGTGAACGTGTTTCGTTGTGTGTGATCTCTGTGTACTTTTTTTTTTACTTTCTTGATGTCTGATTTATTTTTGAAAGGAAATGAAGGTTCTATGAGAATAAGAGATTAGTAGAACTTGCTTTTGATTTTTGAACCATCAAACTTCTCAAGCAAGATAGATGTAGAGTAGTGAAAAAAACTCGAGAAATAAAATAGGAGTTTTGGTTGAGTGCTAGAGAAATTTCAACATGTAGGTATTTTTTAAGATAAAATAGAGGATCTCTCGACGCATAAAATGAAGCGTTGGGAGTATACAACGTTGGGAGATCCCCTATTTCTCCCGAAGCTACATTTTATGTGTTGGGAGATCCTCCCCAACACATTTTGCCCGACCCCATCCATTTATGGGTCTGGAGATCCTTTTTCGACGCATTTTCATACATATTCTGATGATTTTGTGCACCGGGAAATTTGTAGTTTGTTGTAGTGGGTAGGATCCTCTGTTTAAGTCCCAGAGACACAATTTAAGGAACACCAATCTATTTACTGTAAAGTCGGGAAGCAGAAAATTATATCTTACGTGATTATGCGTGATTATGCTTTCACCTCTCCATGTGGTCTTGTCCCTAAAATGGTAGGTTTATTGAGTCGACAATTTGGGCACTCTCACCCGTACAAAGCAAATGATAATTCCTCACGAACAGAAGTTCATAATACACTTAGGATTAGAACTAAGTTGGTTAGGTCATCCTATTAATTGAAATAGAAACCTAACTAGTCAATGAATTGATCTTAATTTAATTCTTGTGTCTCCACATACCGTTCAAGACTCATAAGATAACTTAAGATGTTAATTATTGGATTTGCATTATTAAGAAAAAACTATATTAAAAAATAACAGTTATTGAAAATTACAATAACAACACTATTAATAATAATTAGTGAATTAAATATACTATTTATAAGTTTTAGAATTAGAACATAAAACATACACTAAGTCCCTGGATTTTTGTTTATAACAATTTAATTCATACACTTTCAATTTATAACAATTTAGTTCTTAGGGTAGAAATATTATTAAGATTCAATGAACATTTTACACATTTAGATGATAAATTGATTGAAGATCAAGTTTATTTATAAATTAAAGAGGCTAAGTCATAACTTGCAACACTTAGGCTTGGCGAATTTTTTCACGAAAAATAAATAAATTGTAAATCTTTTTTTAACAAAGTCAAGGACTAAATTATTATTAATTAAAGTTCATAGACCAAATTGTTACAGAGTACAACCACTCAATTGTTACCCATTAAAGTTTAGAGACTAAATTATTACTTTTGAGAAAGTTTGGTCACAAATGATTGACTAATTAAGCAATGGTTAAAGTATTTATAAGTTTGTAATTTCGTAAATAAAATGAGTATTTTTTTTTAAGTTTTTTAAAAAATATAACAAACTAACCAAATATTTACACTGTATAGAACAATTTTAAAAATGAAAAAAAAAAAGTCGACAGACCCAAAATGTAAAATACCAAAATTACTCCGTCAACCTGTGTTAAATCAGCCACACGCACGATGCACGATCGTGTAGAATGATCATGTAGATTTTGATACACGATCTTGGGCATACCATACCTCGAGATGCCTCAGAATGAAAGAATTCCGCTTTTAATTCATTATATCTCGGGTATATAATGTCTCGAAATGGAAGATTTATTTCTTTAGCTATTGGATCTCGGACCTTAGTGGCATCGAGATGGTTTGGGATTAATAAATCACAAAGAAGAAATAAATCGCAAGGGCATAGATAGAATTTATGAAAAATGATCGTGTGTCATGAGCTTTTCTTATTTTGTTATACGAGTATTAAATATTTTGAGTTTTGTTAGATTCATGTAAATTACTCGAATACGTTGTTATCTCCTTAAAGTACTTCAAAACTAACTTATAAATGTAATATTAGTGAATTTTTTGTAGGGGGAAAGGCTAACAAGGTGGGTTTAGGGGTGAACGAGTGCGAGTAATTCCCTAAAAAGTTCCAACAACCCTATATTAGTTCAGTTTAGCACATTTTAATCTTTAATCAAGTCAACTAAGTTAATTACAAGAACAAATTAGTGAGAAAATTCTGGAAAGTTCAAGAACCAAATTGTTAGCTTTATTTATTTTTATGAAAAATAAAAGAATTTAAAATAGGAAGGTTGGTTGGGCCTATGGCAGCTTTCATAAACTCATTTTTGGATATGAAGCCCAAGACATTTGAAAAGTTAATTTGGGCCTCAGAGCCCAGGCCATGTAGAGTTCACCAAGGGAATGAAGATGGAAATGATCGTTTAACCCTCTTTGTTTGTTAGGGACATCTATCTCATCAGAACAGCCAACAAAACAAGTTTTTATTTTTCCTCCCCCTTAATAAACCTTTTCAAGTTTTATTTACGTATAATTGTAAAAGATTATATGCATAAAATTGAGAGTTTTTATTTAATTTTACATTTGAAAGCTTTTGTAAAATGAAATTTAATAGAAATAAAGAAATAAGAGGAAATGGAAATTATTGTGAGTTTTAAGAGTTTCCCACATCCGCAGGTAAGAGGTTGGTTATAGGGACCCACACCCACACCAATTCCAATTTTATTAATCAAATAATAATAATAAATAGTAAATATTTGGTCTTATTTTTCGAAAATAGAAAATTCACCAATTTTAGATGCCTTTCTTTCCCATTCATTCTTATTCGCTCTTTTTTCTTTTTATTCTTTTAACATTTTATTTCTTTATGGCCTCATCTATTTTGTCTCTTTTCACTATTAACTCTCCATCTATCTCTTCAATTATTTATATTTATATATATATATTTTTTTTAAAAAAAATGTTTACCAAAAATTAAAAAAGAAAAAAAAAATCCACAAGACAAAATGTCACTCAACATTTAGGTTCACACATCTCTTTTGCCTAACGTTTTATACGAAAGAGATGGACAAAGAACTCATTTAAGATGTGACATCCACATCTTAAATGTTATATCTAAGGCTAGTTTACAAAATGTCACAACTAACACTAATTCAATTGGTATAATATTTGTACAACTGTTACGTACTCTTAAAGTTAAAAGATTCGAATTCTCTTACCTCACATATTGTTAGAAAAAAAGTTTATAAAATAAAGTTATGTTGAATAGTGATCACTCTCTTAAAACTCTTTATGAAATTGAAAGTAGAAATGTTTGGAAAAAAACTATGGAAGGTAGTAATGAACCATAGTTTTTTTAGGTAAAACAATCGATAATACTTATGATATTATTTTGAATAGAAAGATCACTTAGAACTCTTTTGGATTGACTTACAAAAAAATATTTTTTTAAAATCACATTTTTTTTAAAGGCGTTTAAATTACACTTCATAAACTATGTTGAGTGGTTGTCAAACACTTTAATTTTTTCAAAATAATTTATTTTTTAAATTAAACACTTGAGAATCTATATCAAACACACCCTTAGATAACATGAGTTATTCAAGTTGTCAATAATGATTGTGTTGATTTATCATACCTTCAAACACATGACTCTTATCTATCATAATTTTGAGTTTTGCCCTTATTTTAGTTGTAATATTAATAAAACTACAAAAATTTGTCAATTTTTTTTAACAACTTTTTTAATTTAATATTAAAGTATTAAACTAAACCAATAATTTGAATTGCTTTGGTTGTTAATCTCCCTAGATCTTGTTTATCTCTACATACATTCTTGTATATACATATTATAATTTCTATAATTTTTTAAAAAAATTATTAACATTCATATCAATTAAAATTAAAACATAACAAAGTACTCACATCATTAATAAAATAGCAGTACTTTGGTGGATTAGAAGATCAAAGATGCACCTATTTTGATGTATCACTTACATCCACTATACACATGACATAACGAATAAAGAATTTAAATATTTTTAAAAAGAAGTAAGAAGAATTTTCTGCTGATTGAACAATATCGTAGAATGTTGTTGAAATAGACTTCAATGTTTTTTTTACCGTTCGTTTGGATTTCAAAAAGTTTTAAATCTTATGATTTGAAATCCGACAAATGATTTTAAATGTTGTTTGAATTGAAACGAGAAATATTTGAAATTGATGTATTTAAAATTTCATGATTATATGGTAATTGAAAGGGAAAAGAAAGTTAAGAATTTATTAATATTAGCTTTTTATCTACTAATTTCTTAATTGAAAATTAGAAAACGATGAAATCAATTATGTAATTTACTCTTGAAATGATGTGAAATCAGAGCATTTGAGCCAATTATAAAATTTTAAGTAAAAAAACAAGATTTGGAATCATTTTGGATTTGCTTTCCTGTGATAACAAACAACAAAATTCATTTGAAATCCACTATGAATTGAAAATTTTAAAAAATCATCAAATTTCTAACAGAGCGTTGCTCTTTCAATTTAGAGAATTAGTTAGAATATTATACATAAAAGATAAAAAAAATGGGTAAGGTATAGTTTTGAGTGAGAATTAAAGTAATGTAGAGATTCCTACCACCAATTATGTTCAAAGATGAGGATGATTGACTTTCTTTTTCCCTACTACAAAATATGAAAATACACTATTTTGTGTTTGAATGTGTTCAATTTTTCTTCTTCTTCTTTTTTTTTTTTAAATGTAATTAATTTCCATACTCACTTTTATCCTTAATGGTCCGAAGTAGAATAAAGCATATAATTCAGGAGTGAAATTTGTGGCCCCAACCAAAATTCCATATACTTTGTCATTGCATGGGACTACAAAAAATAAATTATTCCTAATCCACATATCATTTAATTACCAAAATAAAGCTTATGTTATAAAGAGTAAAAAGTATATAATACATTGAACAATATTGGTTATATACTAATATGAATATTTCTAATATATAAATACTAATACTCGTATATGTGATTATAGATAGGCCATGTGTACCAATGAACATAAGGTTGATGACAAGTGGTAGCAAAGGATTGAAGTATGAGGAAAGTAAAATCCAAGTTTCATAGACAGCCAATCAAATCCACTAAAGTTTGGCAAAAATAATTTATTCATAATGATGAAGTTGAGTGGAATTAGTCAAAACAAGTTAGAGATTTAAGTGGGTGGAAAATCCAAGTGAATATTGGTTCAAACATTATTGTAAGTTTGATAAATTATAAAAGAGGATTCAAATAGAAATTGGAAAATTTGAAATCACATGGAAGCAAAATGAAAATGAGTTTCATTTCAAGATATTAAGAACCTAAATGAGGTTTGATTTAAATTGTGTTTTTGAAATAATGAATGGGAAATTAGGAAGGGAAATGAAAGGAAAGGAAAGAATGAGCTTCCCTCAGCCACGTGATCTCCATGTGCCTATTTGGCTTAGTTTCATCAAACAAAGCCCCACACCCCTTCATCAAACATCTTCCCTTTCTCACATCTGTCTTTATCAACACATTTTTCTCCCTAATTAATTATCAAAATTCTTAATACTTTTATAAATTTATTGTTATCATTATTATTATCTTTAAGTTTTAAAAACTTTGAAATAAAATTTAATATTAAATATTCGCAAACATAAATTTCAAAACCGAAAAGATTATCAAAATGAATTGTAAGGAATATTTTTAAGTTTTGGAACATTTGAGACTTGTAACTTTGAGTAAGCAAGTAATTTTGAACTTTTTGACCTCTTTATCCTTATCTGGTATTTTTTTTTTTGTTTTCTCACTTGGGTACTTTTTTTTTATTTTTAATTACATAAATCTATTGATTTTTTTTATTTCAAGGGGTAGATGTTTACCAAAACCTTGCAATTGATGAACCTTACAAGCTACACATTCTATAAACTCCCTCTTGTAACAATTTGTAATGTTTCAAAAGTTATGGAATCAACTTTAAGAAAGTAATTTGTATGTCACTATCACATAATAAATTTATTTCTTATAAAGTTTAGAGGGAAGTGATAACGACTTTAAATGAAATTATTTTTTTAAAAATAAAAAATTTAATATTCTTTTATAGTTCAATTACATACGGAGAATCAATCTTTAATATTATTATATCTTAACCAATCGAGTTATAAATAAGTTTACAATAATTGTAAAAATGAAGAATCAAACTTTCCACCTTTTGAGATGAAAGGTATGTCAATTATTGCTTAACTAAACTCACTTTGACAATTATCAACCGATTAAACTTTGTCAATTAAGTCATCATTATCATCTTATATACTTCTATATTATATATAATACTCCAACTATATCCATTAGTATATTAGTTTTAGAGACAGTAGAAAATATAGTGATTAGATTCAAAATATTAACATATATTACATTATAACATTTAAAAAACAATCTATGTATCAGTAATAGAGCATATTGCAAATTTTGATCTTAGATAAAGAGTCTATTCGTGATAGGACTGTGTAATATTTGTAATTTTAAAAAAAATGTTGTTATACACCTAATTATTATTCCTTTTACCCTTAACTTTACCAAGGATATTGTTAATGATATTATCTCAAAGCATGTTTTTATATGCAAATTTAGATATAGAGAGGAGATTCAGTTCATCCTTCCAATCTAAAATTGCATCTCACAGAATTGCTGCAAAATAAAGCGAACAAAGTATTTCCATTGATTTAAAATCTTGAAATTTATGGCATCTCACAGAATTGCTGCAAAATAAAGTGAACAAAGTGTTTCCATTGATTTAAAATCTTGAAATTTATGGAAATTCTAAACTACCCTTCTACGGAAAATTTCAGTCCAATGTATAACAGTTGAATTAAGATAGACAATGTTATAAAAAAAGTGTTAGACAATCAATGTGTAAGACTCTCCAAGCTCGTTCTATCAATACAACTCGTGTTTGTTTGTTTGTTTTTGTTTCCGTTAGGAAAATTCTAACAAGTCCATGAACAAATAACATAACAATCAAATTTGTACAGCTCTAACAACTCTAGCTAACAAAGTCAAATATATAATGCGCACATAAATTAGCACTCCTAAGAATTGATACCACTTTGTTCATTATAAACACAGCACAAAAGAAAGTTGCTTAGCACCACAAATTTAACTATTATATACAAGTTATATACTTTCTAATAAAGTAATGATGAACTTATAAAAAAATCAGTTACATCATCCTCTTTTCTTTTAGAATTCTCCTATCTATTGAGAACAAATATTCTTCTACCTATTGAGAACCTTTAATTTGAAGAAAGTGAAGCCAAATCTACCATAGTATAAAAAATTTGGTCTATATTAGCTTGTTTTGTTAGCATAGTCACATAATTAAATTTAAGATTTATGGAGAGCTATGACTAAATTTGACCATTTGAAAAGTACACACTACAATTGAAATGAACCCAAATTAAATTATAGAATCTACTTTTTAAGTGAAACCCATTAGTGACTAATGTGAGGGAAGGAAAGGCATTGTAATCTTGAAACCATATCAACCTAGGACATCAAATCTTACACAGACAAAGCTTTTGGCTGGAACATTTGCCGCTGGTCTAAAACCAAAGTGACAACTTACTTTAACTTTTGAAGTTGAAAGGAAATGAAAAAAAAAATGGAAGAAGAGTAAGAAAGATTTTGTGCTCAGAATCAGCATTTATTTATGTTGTCTAATCTTAGATTAATCAGGGATCAGGTACCATTACAGGGTAGTTTTTGTCTCTGTTCTTTTTATCTCAATTAATAATGCAAAACCCCCCATTTCCTTCTAATTATTGTCTACCCCCATCCCTCCCTCTTTAGGCTTTATGTATAATATACCCATTCTTTTGATGTTAATTTTCTTGTCCATATTCTAAATTCTACTCAAATCTCTCTTTTACTTCTATTCAAATACCCCCCCACCTCCCCTCAATAATTTTCTTCTTCCTCTCTTGTTTGGCCAAGAGGAAAAATCTTTCTTGGGAGTTCTTGGTTTCTAACAGGAGGCTTGGGTTTTGTGAGGCTAAGAGATTTTCAGTTCTTTTGATGTTTTATCCTGGTTCTTCTCAGAAGATTCTCCATGGGAAACCAAGCTTTTTGCAGCCATGGATACTGTTCTTTGACATGCTCTTGTATTTTGGTTTTTTGAGTGACTGGTAAGATGCTTTGAAACTTCCTTAGAATCCTAAAAGCTGTTTGATTTAACTCTCAAAGAATCATCATTCATCATCCTTTCTAGTTGAAGGCAGATCAGGCAGAATCAAAACAAAGCCCCCCTTTTTACAATTGAGCTTTGATGAAGGTCCTGAGAAGAAAGAGCTAGAAGGTGTGAACAGAGAACACAAGGGTTTTATTGGTACATGAGTGGATATGAACTTCCTACTTTAAGTCTCTATTATGAATCGATTCAGCCATCAAAGAATTATAGGGTTCTGAATTATCAAGTTTCACTGTAGAATTTCATCAACCAGGTTCAAGATCTAAAAGTGAATTACCTGACAGAACCAATCCTGTTATTGCTTTGGAGCAATTAGCAGCTCCTATGACGATGGAGTCCAATCACCACCGTCCGCGTCCCCACCGCCTCCTCCTCGACGCCGACACCACGGCATCACCGTCAAATGGAAGCAGAACGCGAAATTCATATAACAACGAAGCCAATTTCGATACAAACATGGTGATAATTCTTGCCGCGTTACTCTGCGCACTGATTTGCGCTCTAGGATTGAACTCAATCGTCCGGTGCGCCCTCCGCTGCAGCCGACGGTTCGCCTTCGAAACAGGCGGCGGCACAGCCTCGCGTCTCACCGCTACAGGGCTAAAGAAAAGCGCATTACGCCAAATTCCGGTCGCCGTCTATGGGTCGGAAACAGGCCTAGAGATCCGAGAAACGGATTGCCCTATCTGCCTAGGAGATTTCATGGCCGGGGAGAAAATAAAAATACTCCCGAAATGTAACCACGGATTTCACGTTCGATGTATCGATACCTGGTTAGCTTCCCACTCATCGTGTCCGACATGTCGTCAATCACTTCTGGAACAACAATCCGTTTCGGAATCGGCGGAAGCTGAGACGGTTAACCGAGGCGCCGGCAATTCATCGGCTAGCGGGCAAGGTGAGATCTCGATAACCGTAGATGGAATTACCTGATTTCAAGGCTTTGCATTTTGTTTCCATTTGCACATAAATATTCTTTAATTGTTTTCAGTTTCTTTTTTTAGCGTTTTTTAAGTAATAATAATAATCTGGATTATACACTAATTAATACAATTAGTGCTTAATTATGAGTTATTTATAATAAATAACCGCATAATTTGCAACCTTTTTTTTTTTTTTTTTTTTTTTTTTTGTTGAAAATTTAGGTATAAGTTTTTTCTTTACCACAGATGTTTGAGTGAGGATTTCAACCTCCACTTCATTTGATATATTTTATCTCATTTTTTCTCGTTAAATTAAATATATGATTACTAAATTTTTATACGTTAGTAACTTTAAAATGTCTTACCGTTATAGATAAATGTTGTGTTTTTAAGGGATTGAGAAGTTGGCATTGATGATTATCGTCAAATTACTTCACCAACAAGGCATAATTCCTACTTGTACAAATATTTCATAATTGTGGTGGTTCATTTTTGTTTCAATTTGATTTGAGTAACCTTTCATATTAAATAAACTAACAAATTGCCGATCAAGTGAACCAATAATATTATATGTTAGTGACTAATGTTTATTAGTTACATTAATTTGATTTGATTAGTTTCTTAAAGAAGAAAAAAAAGATATTATAATGGCTAATTAAGGTTGTTAGTAACCACGTGCATTTATAATTAAAAATTATGTTAATCTTATTTAAATTGCAGCCAAATCTTAGAATTAAATACATTTTTTTCCATAGACTACTTCAAATATAGGCTAAGCTTAGGTATATATTTATTAAGTTTGAAGTGTGTGTGTGTGTGTATAATAATAGATGTATATTTGTTATGTTATAATTTTAATTATGTCACACATTCATATCTCTCTCCCCATTATTGTACTCAACAAAAGTAACCTTAATTTATTTTTCCAATTTTGAAGAAAATTAGGTTGGACAATAAAAGAGAATAAATGGAGAACTGAACACAAAGGTTCTTTGCCCTCTAGAGTTTGGAAGTAAAATATATTCACTTTTGATGATTAATTTATATATTTACCATCATAATCATAATCATAACAATAACAATAACAATAACAATAACAATAACAATAACAATAACAATAACAATAACAATAACAATAACAATAA